>BQNB010037695.1:0-49267 GCA_026074375.1 Tanacetum coccineum | reverse complement strand
GAAATTGTTCATGAAACAACTGAGAAAATCTTTCAGATCAAGAAGCATATTCAAGCTGCCCGTGATAGGCAAAAGAGTTTAGCAGATAGGAATCGTAATCCAATGGAATTTTAGGTTGGAGATATGGTCATGTTGAAAGTGTCACCATGGAAAGGGGTGATACGTTTCGGAAAACGGGGAAAGTTGAACCCTTGTTATATTGTGCCATTTAAGGTACTCGCTAAGGTTGGAATGGTTGCTTACAGACTTGAACTCCCAGATCAATTAAGTCGGGTTCATAGTACTTTTCATGTTTCTAATTTGAAGAAGTGTTACGCCGACGAACCGCTTGCAATTTCATTGGAGGAAATTCAGATCGATGATAAGCTCAACTTTATTGAGGAACCGGTCGAGATCATGGACCGTGAAGTGAAGCAATTGAAATAGAGTCATATCCATATTGTCAAGGTGCGTTGGAATTCAAGGTGAGGTCCTGAATTCACTTGGGAACGCGAAGACCAAATGAAGAAGAAATACCCTCAACTCTTCGCTAAATCTAAACCTACGTCCACATCAACGTCTTAAGCTTTGAGGACAAAGCTCTTTCAACGGGGAAAGGATGTCACACTCCGTAAATTTTAGGTCAATATTTTAAACTATTCCGATCATTACTTTGAATTTTATCTGTTACGTTTGAATTTAACCTAAAACCGATAGGCTATCCTGCGTAAATCTGAAAAACATCACTGGATGCGTTCCGGCTTCGGATATTGATTAGTCTAGGTATCATATGCATTATATTTATCATGTTAAAGTGTTATGTAGTTTACATTTACTCCCGGTATTAATTTTTACATTTTTCACGTACGATTTACGGTTTTATCATTTTACGTCAAACAGAGACCCGAAAACCTACCACCTTTGCATGTAAACCCGAGCTATCCTTAGTTTCATGTTATAACATCAAAATTTCATTCATGTCCTCCCCTCTTGATCCATTCGAACGTCCAAACCTAAAAAATGCCACCATGAGTCCTAAATTAAATACAAGAGCATCTTTTTAAAAATTTAGTGCATGTGTTCTTGTAAGCTTGAGATAGTGACTTCCCATTGAGTCACTATCATGCACACTTTTCATACAAAGACCTCCATGTGATCCTTACATGTACTCTTGACCAATTTGGCATCTAGTATGAACCATAGTCTCAAAAATGTAAACCATGGTCCTTGTTGTCTTACCCTAGCCGAACCAAAACAACACCCATGAGAGGGGTTCTAGTCACTTAACTTGACACAAAAATCTAACCAAGACCTAACCCTAACCCTTATGCACCCTATATATACTACCTTATATCATAAACTAGGTCATTCTATCAATTCTTCAAGCCACCAAAAACACACATACCCTCACCTTCTTCTCTTTTGGTCTCGGCAAACAAACACCCCTTATAGTCTTTCATTTTCTTTTATTTTCTTCAAGATCCAAGTATTTTAAGTTGGTTTCTAATCATATATAAGGTGTTCCCAAGCATTGGTTCTTTGATTCAAGGGTTTATTTCAAGATTTATAACTTAGGGTTTTGATTATTATTTGGGGTTTTTCAAGATCCAAGTCTTCCATCTTCATTTCTTATATTTCTAAGCTTGTTCTTCATTTTGTAAGCTTACTTTGAAACTCTTACCTTCATTTCTACTTTCATTCTATGTTTACTTATATTCTTGCATAAATCTATAAAGCCATTTGGTGTTTGTGTTGATTTTTTAAAAAGAAATGAAATGAGTATGTTAAAGAAGGAAACTTTTATGTAAATATTGTGTCTAGGATTTAAGAGAAGTGATTAGTCTGTTGAAACATTGATGGGGATGAGATTAGGCTAGATATAAGTGTGGTTTTGTTGTTGGATTAGTTGTGAATGGAGATTAGGATAGATTAGGCACTATTGTGAAGTTTGGATGGATTTTTGGAAGCATTTACGAAAAATGATGTTGCTGATCCATTTTTATTTTGAGGTTTTCGGACACTTAAGAATGTTTTCATTAGGCGAGAAGGTAGTTTTTGGAGAGCTCATTTCGAGTAGATAGATTTTCATATATCGCACACTAAAACTAGACTTAAAACGGCCAAGTTATAGCCAAATGAAACTTGAAATGTTTTTCGGCAAAATAAATAAAGTAAGGGCTGATGTGAATAGTAAAATAGGTTTTCGGACACTTTTGGACATTTTTGAAGTTTCAAAACATTGATGAAACATATAAAAACATTAGCATATCAATTGGAAACATTAGAAACGTCATAAAGGTAACTATGGAATGCCGAATTATTATAAAAGCGTAAGACTTCTAAAAATAATAACTTTTGAGATAAGTCGTTGAGACGAATGTAAAAGTTAGGCGTTTAGGTATTGATAAAGCGTTTCCGGAAATATGGATTTAACAAAATATAGGGGACGGTATTAATGTCTTAAAACTTAGAACTTTCCTAAAATAGAAAGTTTCTAAAATTAGTAAATTTTAGTAAACCGTGGTGTATTTTAATCATGAACATTTTGTCATCGTAACGACACCATTTTTCTAACTAAGACACAAACACATATGGTTGCCTACTTGTTGAAAAGCGTTTCGCTTTTGGTTTCGTATATCATATCTTAGTCCTAAGACACATCATTTCTTTAGGTGACGGCTAGGATCGTGTATCATCTTGCACTTTTGTGATTATCATTTGCTCATCGCTCTAAGGTGAGTTCATAGCCCCACTTTTACTCATTTTGAATATATGTTTTACAACTTTGGGGTGAGAAACATTGCTTGTTTTAAACTTTGGCCACAAGTGTTTTTAGTTATCATTTCCTGTTTACGTGTTGCCTAAGTAGCGATTAGACCACTATCATGCCCAAACCATCATGAACTGTTAATTACCTATGACCAATGGGATTGGTTAAGTAAATGCGAGTGTTATAAATAGATCTATTTGGGACTAATTATCCCTATCCGGGTAAGCAAGCACTTACTTGTTTTTGTGTCGATGAACGAACGGATATATATCACGTCAGGAATTCATTGGGGTGTCTTGGTCGGACATCTGTAGGGCAAAGGCTTTATCATTCACTTTGGCATATTATATGTAGCTACCAAATTTAGCATCAGGTGTCATAAGCTTAGCGCAACGTAAATATATTCATGTGATATTGTATCTATTATAATAGTCTCTCCACTTTTAAAATCTTATGGTCCAAGCCTTATATCATATCAAACCATGAATTCCACCACTTATGTTGTCTGTTTTAAGCATGTTTTCTCAGGTGCTTAGCTGGATTGTTCACGATTTTTCAGTGCTTTGATGTTGCTGTTTAATGGGTGTCTTTCAAGAATGTTTATCTCTGTAATCTTAATTACTCTAGTTGTCTTAAAAACATGTTATGATTCCGCTGCATTTTTCTCAAGCTTCCTCTAAAACTATTTCATTTATGTCAAGATTATTGTAAGCCTTATTTTGATTTATCCAAGGCACGAGTTATGTTTTATCAACGTCCATGCATATAAGGTCTTTACTTGATCTTGTGCAATGTATACGATGATGTCACGCCTCCAGTTGTATTCCGTCCATGCCCCGATTGGGGGTGTGACATTATTTCCCACATAACGTCCTTTACTTTGAAATTAGATGTTTCTCTCAAAACAAATGAAAAAAGTCTAAACCGAAAGCCTGGTTACATCTGAAGACATGCTTCATAAAATGCCTGGGCATTGTCTGACAAAGGAGCTATTATAATATTCTAATCACGGTTCTGATGAATCCCACTCAAGCAATCCTGGACAAAACAGTCGGAGGGATCTTCTCTACAAAGTACCAAATCTTACAAAATGAAAATCAACATAGAGCCCTACTAGCCGGGAGTTACCCATAATACTTAGTAGGCTATACAGGATAGCTAATTAGAAACAAAATACCTATACAGGATAGCTAACCAAAACAAAAAATCTATACCGCCTGCTAGCTGGGAGTAACCCATAAAACTTAACAGACTGCATAGGTAGATACAATCATAACCAAAGTCTAGGAACTGCTACTAGTGTCCTCCAATGTGTCAACGCGTGCTCCAACCTCCAGGGCCTGGGTACGCATGATATGCTGAACAGCCAAATCATCTGCAGCCTGACGCATTCACTCGACGAGCGTGCACACCATCTCTAATACTGTAACTCGTGCCTCTAATGCCCTGCAATGAGCTTCAGACCTAGCCAAGGCCTGACGAGTCTCCATACCCTCTTGATCGTAAGCAAGTCTCTCTCTCCTCAATACCTCAATCTCAGCTCTCACTGCTGCATGATCCGTCTGGGCATTGTCATGTCGTGTACAGAACTCTGAACTCTCTCTAGTGCAAACATCTACCTGGTAAGTGACCCTCCTGTTAACCAACTCTAAGGCGGTCATCATCCTCTTCTCAGTATCTCGGAGTCTGGTCTCTATAGTGGGTCCTGGCTGTCTCGCAGCAGCAGTAGCAGAACTCTCTCCAACCTCACACCCAGGTCTGGGAGTAGTAAGTAGTAGTCTCTTCCGAGGCGGCGTGTCAGCCTCGGGAATATCAGCTCTGCGGCTAGTAGATGGTGCAGGTAGTGGTATAGGTAACAATGGTGGGGTCCCTGATGGGTGTAGTGAATGATAGTAGGCTGATGCTACATCTCTCATCTCAACCTCGAGTGCTCTAGGACTAAGAGGTCGAATACGTGGAGATAAAAAGGATGGTGGTAGTAGAGGTGTAGGTGCCTCATCCTCAGCTGGCACTAAGTCCTCAGGATGCTCAGGCTCCGGAATGTATACTGGTACATGATCCTCAGGTACATACTCTGGAGAACGTGGTGCCTGCTCCAACAACTGTCGGGCAGCCTCCTCGTAAGGATCCTCAGATGGAATACTCCAAGATCGTGCCTCAGAGTGAACAGAAGTATAGGTAACGGCAGAATCAGCTGACATGACTACTGTGACCAGCAGAAACAACTTATGAGTATATATTATATAAGGCTCTTATTGTAATATACGTAATATATTATAACCACGTATATCAATTATGAATGCATCTAGTCCCACTAATGCAACAAATAGTGTGTCCCATAAAAACCCTTTTTATGAATGCAATGTTTGAAAACGGTTATAGTCCAGCAAAAACATTTTTACACATGGTTCTCATATAACCTTGCACATGATACCAATCAGTATCACCCCCAAATTGGTCACAGCGGAATAAGGGACCGGGGTGCGATGTTACTTCAAGAACAATAGCACAAGATATATAATAGAACGGACAACAAAAAGTCGTTTTAAATATACATTGTATTAATTGAAAGACTTAATACAAAAGATATATGTTTACATGTTTATTGTTGAATATTACAAAAGTTGACAAGACATTTCCCAAAAAATGATCACCTAAAACTTTTAAGCGTGCAATCCAAAATGTAACCCAATGCATCCCTGCACCCCCATGCCTATTGACCTCCTTAAAACATTGCATAACAAACTTCAACAATAATGGTGGTGAAATCATAGGTTTGATAAATCAAAAAAATATTAGGACCGCAAGACTTTTCCCGTGATAATGCAACACATGCACGCATCACAAAACTAATTACATTTACACTAAGCTCATGACACTGAGGCTCAACAATCTTTCTTGCAATTAAACAATATATTGCAATTTCTGCCCGATTAGATGTTCAACCCGAAAACATCCTAAATTCGACATGCTATAACGTTCGTTCTCGGTGATAGCTAGTCACCCGAACGAGGAGGTCGTTTCCAAAAGATCCTATTAAATAACATCGCACTCACATAATGTTTTCCAACTTACAATTATGCAAATGATAGTTCATAGATAATCGGGCTTAACTTGGGGTATCGCTACTTTAGGCAAACATGTAATCAATACTTGCTCCCAACCAATGTATAAAACAAAGCATTGTTTCCACCCAATAATATAAATCATTGAAATCGTAAAAATGTTGGGCCTATATAACTCACCTTTAGTTCAGAAAATCCAAATATCCGCAAATAAAGCGTCACGTAAAAATCGAATGGCAACCTACATTTATCATAGTTCGTATAAGCATCGAGTACTTTAATATAATCCTATAGTTGTTACATCGTACTATCGTTCGGGCTATCATAATCTAAGAGGTCATGACATTGACGATCCCCCCCCCCCCCCGAAAGGAGTAGGATACTTTTAAATCGAAAATCCAACAACTCGTCAGATACGCCATCGTTCAAGAGGCCTCATTATGAAACTCCCTAGTAATATAGTACTTTGATAACCACATATAATTCTATATAGTTCAATCACCAACTAATGGTTTTGGTAAAATTATGGTTAATAAGTTAAAACGTTTATAATTACCGTTTTAGTAAAACTAGCATAACTTTTGCGTTTTAAGCCCGATTTTGACGTTTCTTATGCCCATCTTTTCGTATTAGGACGAGTTATCATAATTTGACATTTTCGATATTTTGACCCTCTGGTGAACAGTAACTTTTACTGTTCACATCAGACGTGACTTTTATAAAAATCGTATTTGTTGTCGTAAAACCCGTAAATGTCGTATTTTATTCGTTATAGCTCCGTTTTTAACGATTCTTTCGAGGACGTTCTCGTTTTTGAAAGTTCTATAATTTTATGAGGTTTACAAAAATATAACTTTCTGTCATGAATAGTAACTTTTATAAAAATAGTTTTATAAAAGTATTAATTGTCGTAAACTCGCGAAATTCATAACTCGTTCGTTATTAATTGAAAAATTACGATTCTTATCATTTTGGAATCCCAAAAATATGTATTATTTGTTAAAAATATCAACACTTGCTGTTTATACAATTTTTATAAAATGTTTTTATAAAAATTCTTTTACGACTCCGTTTAATAGCGTATAACTTGTTTTTAGCATAACTTTTTCGTTATTTATCCGTTTGACAAGTTTCTTACTTTTTCGGAATCGTCGTGAAATGTATTATCTTATAAAAATATAAAATAAGTATATTTTTAAGACACTTTGGGACAGAATGTTTAACTAACATTCATAAGTCCATTTTTGACCTAGTTTTTATGTTTTACCACTTTAGACTTTTTAAGCTTAATTAAGATTGTAAAATACTTAGGTATCCATTTATAACTTCATATTACTAACCATAAAACATGTGTATAAGTTCATAAAACTATATTTACAAGAAAATTCCAAGTTTACAAGTTAAACATGTCCTAATGGTGATTTCACTATATAAATATCACATATGCATATAATCATATAAATGAAAAGTTAAGGGCTTAAGATAACCTTAATGAGATGATGAAGATGAACAAAGTAATCTAAACCCTTGTATCCAAATAAAAACCCAAATCTTGATTTCTTGCTTCAACACTTGTAAATAATTTGTCAAGGCTTCAAAATACTTTGAGGTATCTTAGATATGATAGGAGAGTGTATGTAAATAGGTTATATAAATTTTGTATGGATTGTTTGGGATGGCTTAGTGAGCCGTGACCCTTAGGAGAGAAAAAGAGGAAGAAAATATTTTGTATGACTACTTGTATTTTTTTATCTTTGTTTTTCTATTTAGTTTCTTTTTTTTTTTTCTGTCTTCCTTTTTTTATTTTTAATTAATTTACTCTTTTATTATGTTTTTTTATAAATTGTCCTTCAAGTATTTCTTGTATTTTTATTTTAGTCTGATTATGTTTGTTATTTGAGCCGTGCTTATAGAGCTTAGAAAAGAGGGAAAGAAAATATATTTTTGTAAGTAAAAGTGTAAAGTAATACTTCACTTTTGCATGATGCTATATATAGGAAGGAAAATATCTTACTACCTAACATAGTTACTTTTAAACCTTTGCACCAAGGTTAAAGGAAGTCAAAGTTGTTCATGGTGTTAAGAGTTTGTTTCTAGATATTTTAAATATTAGATATTTTGGCAAGTGATAATTCTTGGTGCTATCTCAAACATTTTCGGCATATATACATTTATGTTGATGTTATATTTATTATTTTCGGTATTGGGTGTATTCGTGGGTATTCGTTTATGCGCATAGTTAGGTTTTGGACCTTTCTGGGAATGCCCTAACGCATTTTATCGTGAAAGTAAGCATTTTACGTAACCAAATAAAAATATGAGGAACAGTTATAATTATCCTCTAAATAATCATTATAACACTTGTTAGATATAAACTTTAATTTTTTTAATGCCCCGTTTTACATTGTATGATCAATTTTCAATTTACGCGATTTAGTTAACGATTATGATTTAAAGCAAACGCCGTAAACCCTAAAAATTAGTGGATTTAAATAATATCATGCATTGGACCTAAAACACGGGGTGGTATATTATTCCAATGGCTTTTTCTTCGAGTCATGTATTTAATCATTCCTTTTAAGGTCTCACGACATTCAATCCGTTTGCTCATGCTCATTGCATATATTTGATGCTTTGACTTTTGTTCATTCAATTTTTGTTGGAAACCTCGATGAGGACTTGAGCATTTCCTCATCTCTTCATAAGTTTAACAGTAGAGGAATATGGCGGTATTGAGCACCGGGACGCGCTTTTCGTTGGTGCCAGAGGTGTATAAACCCGTATTTATGGTACTATTATTCCGACACTTTTAATTATTCTCTAAATTTAAACAATTTATTTTTTTGATTTTAGTCATTTTTATTAAATCGTCATTTTAAACTTCACGAATCCTATATATTTAAGTTATTCCGTTTTATCGATCGAGAAAGAAATCAACGAAAAGTCTTATTTAGCCATGGAGAGTTTATTTTATTTTTTTTTTGTTATTTTCTTACTTTTTTCCTTGTTGGCCAGAAACCGCGCTCAAAATCATGATTTTACAACAAATAACGAGTTAAATAGATTATTGGGCCCGTGAAACAAAGTGATTACAAAATTTTTATATACAGAAAAGCCCAACAAGCCACCACTAAGAGGGGAGGCAGGTTATTTACTTAATCAAACGCACCCTTTATATTTTTTTTGGGAATTATTCTAGTAATGAATCTCCTATAAATAGCCCACTCCCCTTAATTTTCTTTTATATAAATCGGAACAAAACATACACAATGACCAAAAATAAGAAAACCAACGACTCTCTCCTCCCTCTTCCTCATGTGTTCGTCATCACAACACCAAACCCCATTATCATCATCACCAAAATTCAATTAATCACTTCCCAATCTACCCAAAATCTTTCCTACATAAAACACCATCAATCTTTCACTTAATATCCACCATGCATCAAGATTGATGATTTATTTATTTTTAATAGATTTTGATTCTTGGGTTTTTGATTAAATTAAGGCAACAAGGGATTATCAGAGATTATTATAAAGGGTTTTAAACAAGGTTTGGCGTGGAAGGTGAAAGTTAATTTGGGTCTTGTTCTTGGTCCTCCTAACCTGTGTTTGATTTTTATCTTCCTTCCTATTTGATTGTAAGCCCTTTTTATTTCCTTCATGATTGGTTTTACATATATGTAAGCATGCATGTTCTTATTGTATTTGATCTTGGTTTGATCATTAACATCATGTATTGATGATTGGGATATGTTTATAAGATGTGTATCGGCATTGCTTTTGATTAATTAGTGATTTGGATGAGTTTTGGATTGATTTGGAAGTAGAATTTAGGGGCAGTTTTAGATCAGTATAAAAACGCGGCTATTCCTAATTATATTTGGCCTGGAGCCTATTACTACCTCTGTCCCATAATAAGTGTCCACTTGAAATTTTCAATGTCTTTGTTATTGAATTTTGAGTATAAATATTTGTATTTGTGTTATATAATACTTAATAAAAGTTATATGAATAGATTCGGTTTTTAAATGAATTTTCAATGGTATAATTTTCATCAACTATTATATAACACAAATAAAAATATTTATGGTCAAAGTTAGATAAAAAAAAGACTAAAAAAGTCCAAGTGGACACTTATTATGGGACGGAATGAGGAGTATTTAATTACATGGGTGGATATATATAGGTATAAGCTATATGTGGCTAATTGGATGGTTTATCAACTCCTCCGAATGATGGAGTTATGGCCAAATTACTAAAACTAGTCAAAAACTGAGACTCGAACTTCTTTGGGTGAAAAGTCCAAAATTTTGTACTATAAAATATAAATATGCATAACTGTAGGTGATAGTTAAACATTTAACTTAAACATAAGCGGTGGTTTTAGCCCTTACGGATAAATGGTTTGAGAAATAAGCCAATATTGGTGTTTGGTAGGAAAACTTAGGACTTTGCAGACCAGCAGTGTAAAAGGGTTAATTGCAGAAAATTTTTGGCCTAAGAAGGTCTGGATTATTTGATGGAGTTGTAGAAATAAGTTCAAGGTATATGTGTCGAGTTGTCTAGAGCCATATCTCCTCCGGATGAGTGAGATATGGCCGTTTTACGGAAACTAGTCAATTCTGGAACATTGTTTGGAAAACAGGTTAAACACCAGATTTTTGCAATAAAATGTTGGGTTTAAAAACATGGTTCAGTAGTAGACATCTTAGGCTAACATCTCCAAGTGGATTCACTTCAATAGCTATCACGGTTTAAGATTTATAGCCGTTTCCGTAAGTAGTTAAAATTCAGAAAACTTTCTGGTTGAGTAGTCTGGTACTAAACTGTTAATTCCCATTTATTGGAAACTAAATAGATTATGAGGCCTAACATTATGGAAACTAGACTCAAAGATATTTCCAGAGGCGAAATCCTCGTATTCATATCCTTTACGGATTAGGAGATATGGATTCATTAAGTTGGGTTAAATCCAGAATCTAGATTTTTATGCCTTTTTTTAAATATAAAAAGTAAAGAAACACATTATTAAAACAAGAGTTAATAAGCGAAACTTAGTACGTGTTTTATTAGATATAAACTCAGGTTGTATACCAATTGAGGGATGAAAATACTTTGGTTAAGTCATAATGCAATGTCGTGCATATCTCGAAGACATATCTCCTGATCATATGATTATTTTTACGTATTGACTTCTTTTTATTATACCTAAAGTACTGTCAAGCCTTTTAGGTGGTGCTTAGGCGTACTTTTCTCTCATCTGAAGATTCATCTACTTCTGATCTCATTGCTAATACGGTGAGTTCATAGCCCCACCTTTTCCCTTTTAATAGTTTTCATAAATTGTTTTTGGGGTGATAATACATGCTCGTTTTATTAAGAAAAATTATTGATTTCCACTACTTAAGCGTTACTTGACTATATTTATTAAAGCTGATTTACTTACTACTGATTTGTAGGATTATTGTTTCAGCTATTTACAAACCTGGTAAGTTTTGAACATACTGCTTGTTTTAAAATGGACACAAGTGCTTGAAGGTATGCCTGACCCGATTATGAAATTATCTGCATGAGTCGCTATTGCCAAAGTCCTTAATTTCATGAACCGTCAATTTCCCTGTAGGGGTGAGCGCTAGTACAATTAATAGATCTATTGGGTTGACCACCCTGTCTGGGGGTTTGATTCAAATCCTTTTGATCACCCTACTCGTTAACGGATAATTTGTATTGAGAATCCTAGGAATGAGGCAATAATACCTACTTCAGGGGAAAACTAGAATGCATATGATATGCGTTATTTTTAAGGTTTCGGTGTCACGAGCTCAATGCGGTAATGTTGAATTATACATGAAATACTGTCGCTGGTTGATCTTAAACCTTGTGGTCCACTACTGAATATTTCTTGATTTATTGAATCACTACTTGGAATTTCTGAAGTAATGCTTTTAAACGTTGTAACGCTTCTTTTCTTACTGAAATATTTCTTAAATTATTTCAGTACTGCTTTTACTTAAACCTATGAATTCACCAACATTATTGTTGACGTTTTTGCATGTATTTTCTCAGGTTATTATCTTGCTAGCTGAGCATTGGGAGCATTCGAGTCGCGTTGATATCAAAACTTCAAGGACTCGGGTTTCTTCACATTCGATAATTGTTTTCTTTAAATATACAAATGAGTCACGTTTGAACGCTTGTAACTTTTATAAAAAGAAAATTATTGGGACCTGAATTTACTCTGATATTTTATTAAATCGAATGTAACATTTTATTAAACGTCTCTTTTGATATCGTTTTCTATAACTTGTATGTATAAACTATGAAGTAGCACCCCAAGTGGTATTCCGCTGCGTTGTGATTTTGGGGGTGTTATACCTTCCCTATCTAATGGCTAGTCGACCAGACATCATGTTTAGTGTGTGTCTATGTGCTCGTTTTCAATTAGCCCCTAAAACCTCCTACCTTGAAGCCGTAAAAAGAATCTTTAGATACATTAAAGGAACATCACAATTAGGATTGTGGTATCCCAAAGGAACGGGAGTAGAAACCATTGTCTATGCCAACTCTGATCATGCGGGAGACTATGTCGATCAAAAAAGCACAAGCGATGTGTGCACATTAATGAGATGTTTCCTCATATCGTGGTCCTCTAAGAAACAAACCGCCCTAGCCATCTCAACCACCGAAGCCGAATATGTTTTCTCCAAAAAAGCTTGCCAACAAACCTTATGGATGAAACAAGCTCTTGTAGACTATGACATAAACCTAGATGATATAACCGTACTTTGTGACAATAAAAGTTCCATTGACTTAAGTAAAAATCCCGTCCTACACTCACGCACAAAACATATAGAAATCCGACACCATTTCCTTCGTGACAATGTCCAAAAGAGAAATGTTTCCATTGAAAAGGTCTCCTTACACTCCACAGCAACAAAAACATAATAGTAAATCCCGAACATAAACCATTTCCCTTCGGACACTGTCCCAAACGAGAAATGTTTCCAATGAAGTTCCTCCCTTCCGATGACAACAATAGCTGATTATCCTAACCAAAACCACCTCAAATTTGTGAACCATTCTATCTACTTAGACTAGGTCCTACTCGCCTCATGAACAACAATACCTAAAGGTATAACTTTAACCAACTCTCTTCTTTCTCCCTTCTGTGTCTCCTAGAAATCCTTAATCAAAACGCTCAGGAAATTTCTTCAATATATATATATATATATATATATATATATATATATATATATATATATATATATATATATATAAGATATATTATACATATATATATATGTGTGTGTGTGTGTTGTGTGTGTATATCATATATGTATAATATATATATATGTTATATGTATATATAATAAGTATATATATATATATACTCATATTATTTTCTTTAATTCTTTGTCTTTTTTCATCTTTGTCAAATAAAAATCCGAACAACGCAATTTATAACTCTAAAAAAACTTTGCATTAATTAATAAAAAAAAAGTTTTTCTCATTTGCATCTCATTTGTCTCTTGAACGTCTATAAAGAAACACATGGTCAATATGTCGTTTCAAACACGTTCAATTGAAGCTACATCAACATAAGGAGACTTTGGGTTATCTCAAGTATATCTATTTTTTATTTTTTAGTCAAGATAATCGCACCTCCAACATCATATCATATAATTTTTTTATGCAGATGCCGGTTCCTTTGGCTTTCAAAGCCAGTTCCATCAGAACCAGCAGAACTAGCAGCACTGTACTGCAGAACATTTAAATTCGAATTTCTAATCTTCACTACAACAAATTCCCTCCAAATCAAGCCTATCAAACCTAGGGACTTAGAAGTTGACTATAGGGAAATCCATTTAAATCAAAAATTCTTCTATAAAAAGCTTGTTCCAAACAATAGTTATCACATCAAAAAACACAAAAAAATGCCTAAAGACAAGAAGCTTAACCTTAAGCGCACCATTAGGATTAGTGTTCGTCCTTGTTGCTTCTCCAACCCACGACCTTTGTCCCCTCCTTATCATGCTCTATCTCCTCTAACTGATTATCAATCGGCTCCTACATTGGTGCGTAAATTGTTTGAAATAATATTTTACCAAGTTTTAAATTTATAAAACTCATTTACCGATACACGCACTAACGGGCAGAGAACCCAGTCGTATATAGTGCAGTAGTTTGGTAAATCTGAGGTCGTCCCAAGATCTAAGGTTTAATAGTTCTAATTTGATTATTGTCACGTTGAAAAATAGTTTTAAGTTTGATTTTAAGAACTACAGGAAAGTAAATGCAATAAAGTAAATAGATAGAAGAATTCAGGGAGAAAAGCGTGCTAACCTAACCATTTCATTACTAGTGCTACGATTACAATTTCCTGCGCTGCGCCGCGTTCAATTATAAGTTCCATTAGTGGTTCTAATATCGACATACCCGAATTTTCATTTAAGGTCTGTCCTATACTTACTCTGCGATCCCACATTCCCCTACGATCACACGAGCAGGGCATCCAAGCTAGCAGTGGTTAAATCCTAACTACCCTTAAGACCAATCTATAATCTAAACCGATTATTAACCCTCTCTGAAAGAGTTCCTATGCTTTTTAAGTATTTAATGTGACAAAGGCGGTAATCTGTTTAATTCCTACACTAAGGATAGATGTCAAGCTACCCTAGTACCCCACTAATCCCAAGTTCAACATGGTAAGTCTAATATCAGGATTAACAAGATCTAAGCCACCCTCTATACTACCAAAACATAGGGATCAATGAAAGGCTATAAGGATATCTAACAAAACCATAATTGAACAGGAAATCATAATCATAACAATAGTAAATACATGGTTAGGCCAGCACTAGGAGTGCTTAGCCGCTCATGGTAAACAGCGATGTAAGAATTAATGAATAAAGACATGGATCGAATCATTATGTTCTAACAGTGAATGTTATGAATGAATAAATACAATAAATGCTTAAAGTGATTCCTCCCTTGGACCTCCTGATGAAATGCTTCAGACCTTAGGCTTGGTTCACCCCTTGGAACTGTGTTGTTGGTTATGGAAGTGAGTGATGATGAAATGAGCCAGATTAGGGATCTATTTATAGAGTTCGAAATTGTTACGGTGTAACCTTTGTAAGACGTTACGTCGTAACCTTGCGACGTAAGCTTCCAATCTTCAAGGCTAAAATGATGTTACGGCATAACCTTGTCGCCTATGTTACGCCGTAACGCTGACTCGGATAAATCATCTTCTATAAGTTTTGAATGTTGCGATGTAAAGTAGGAGAGGCTTTACGCCGTAAAGGTGGTGATGACTCATTTCTTCTTTAAAATGTATTACGGCATAATCCTTCAGGGATGTTACGCTATAACAAGCCTTGAACTGATCATTTCATGTCCAAATCCCTCGTCTTTTGCTAAAATGCTCACTTGGTCCCTGAAAACTAAATATATACAATTAAGTAATGTTTTTAGACGTTTATAACATATTTATAAGCATTTTTATAAGGAATTTAATATTAAAATGTATTAACTATTTGATGTTATCATCAAACTATTGACATGCTCAATCACTGAAGTAGATTTCGTCATGCGTAGAGAATATAACTCCTTCTTAAGGAAAATCTTATTGTGGAGTAACTTTCCTCGTACAATCAAACAAGATGATCCCAAATCTCCTTTTCACTTTTCTTCTCCTCTATGCTTGACAAAACTCCATTTGTAAATGCTAGATGAAGATTTACAATAGCATTTTGGTCCATCTCGTCCTATTTAGGTGACCTTAGCCTGCCTTTTACCAGTGGTCGCTAAACATTTAATCTTTCTTAAGGAAGCCTTCATATTTAGCTTTCACAATGAGAAATCACTCCCATTGAATTTTTCAATTTCAAATTTTGCCGCCATAGCTACAATCACAATCTTCTTTTTGACAAAACTATTACTATTTGTTAATAATAATAACGAACACCATTTGAGTGAGTATAATCTTACTTATCTTTTGTTGCGGAGGGTCCACTTATAAGTGGAAACCATAGAGTATATGATAAATAATTATACACACACCAAACTTTAGCTCTTGATACCACTTGTTGAGAAAAGTGGCAATGGATTGAAGCAAAACCACAACTGAAATATGAAATGCAATAAAAGATTGTTGGTGCAGTAAAATTATGCTACCAGTACAATATGATATTTAATTTCCACCAATAATTAGCTCATTGCTTCACCAAAATAGCACTACATTGCTAAAGAGCTAATCCGCTCTCCAAAAGAGAGTACCAAAAGGATCCTGAATTGATTTGCATTGCTTTGACTTCTTAGATTCTTGTATTGCAGAATGATAAAAGCTTATAAATGAAAGGGGATGGATTAAAATTGTCACGTAGATTCATACAGGAACCGAATTAAAATCCCCAGCAATAAGTAGTGAAGTAGCACGCTCGAACTTTTAGGACACTTTTTTCTTGAACTGAGCTGCACGTGATAACAAATGTTTCGCCTGTGCAAGCTTCACATCAGCCCATTTTAGGTCCCAAAGAAACAAAATTAGATTTTTTTATTCGGGTTGTCAACACCTGCTCCTATAATTCTTATGACCTGATAATAAAAAAGCTTACAATGTTAATAATCTAATGTCAACATAAATATGCATCAAATTAGTAGCTTAAGAGCCGCCAACTGGGCAAGAATTATGCTCTTCCCAAAGGCGAAAGGTAACATAATGTCATATGAAAAACATAGAACATGCTACAAAGCTGCTGACAACGATCACAATCTTTTTCCACCCCCTACCCATATAGATATGATGGCAATAGCTAATGTAAGCACTAAGCACGCTAGTGGTAAATGTCCATAAAGCAAGACTAAATCCTTTGCTAATTGTTACTATCCAACTTGTAATACTTAGATATGCTTAGTAATATTTCGTGTAATAGTATGCTAGTTTAGTAAAGTAGATGTGTTTTGTTGTACACATCTGATAACGTTCAAATTATACATATTTTTATATACGTTATCTGTGCTTTTATGCATATTTATTGGTTAAATATAAGAACTATTGGTATAGAATAGAATATATTTGTCATTGTAGGTTCATGTGATGTATCGTGGAAGAAAACGAAAGAATACATGAAGATTTGAAGCTTAAACGAAGAAATAACTAAAGATAAAGATCTCCCAACACTTGTCCACCGTTTTGGCCATACCTTGAGCATCCAAACTCCGTTTGACGCGATTCTGGCGGCCACGGAAGCGGAATTCAATTATCTACAACTTTGACTTTTAGTCCAAGAGCTGAAAATGCACCAAAATCGCCGCACTTGCAAATAAGTGTGGCGCACATTTTCATCAGCATTTATTCATCAACATTTATGAGCCCTTAATCAACATAGGCAAAGTGCGGTGCACAATTTAAAAAGTGCGGCGCACTTTGACCCCTGAACAGCCTATAAATATCCTCTTTTGGCTCTCCCATTACACACATCTCACACAAATCGATCCCAATCGATTACACCACTTAAAATAGAGGTTTTTGGTGATAGAGGCCTGACAAACCTTTGATCCAAACCACCCTTGGTAACACAATCATCACAACAATTAAAATCAAAGTTAGGAGAAGTTCTCGAGGTATTTGGTTGAACTTGCTTGTAGTTCATTAATATTCCCAGGTTTTAATCCATCCAAGGAAGCAGTAGTGAAGTGTAATTCGAAGCTATATGCTATTGTGACAAAATTGTTCATAGTTTTCGGGTTTACTTTGAATATAATAAAGTTTTCGTTGGGAAAACTTATAAATTGCTCTTGAAATTGGTATAAATCTTGTTTATCTTTTGAATATGATCTTTACTGAATTCCTGATGACTGTTATGTATTTTGTTAATTCTTTAATCGTGGAGTAGTCATCTTGTGTTTGTTTGGGCATTATGTGATCTTGGATATGGAGTGTTTGGATACTTGTTTATTGAATTGGTAAAACATATTTGATATAAGAATATAGGCCGAAAGGGTTCTTTTATATATGTGGTCTATCATTTCACAATTCATATTGGTTATAATAACTTATAAAGGTCAAAAGAATTTATTGTTATTAATCGATATAATCATTAGTTACACTTAAAGGCCGAAAGGATTTGTAACTCGTGATATCTTTATTTTCTAAACTTGTAAACACTATCCTAAACATATCATTGTCTTAGTGATCATTTCCTAAACAAACATACTTTAATCATTTGCTTGAATCATATCTTAATCGCTTTCATTACAACATTCGATATATGCACGTTTTGGTTAATTTGATCTGTGACAATCATATTGACCTTAGCACCTTAATTACAAACTGTGAAAACTTCAATTCTCTTGGGACGACCTGGACTTACCTAAGCTATACTATACACGAAAGGGTATACTTGTGCATGTTGTGTTTTTAGTAAAAATCGGTATTTTTAGTATTATAAATTTAAAGCTTGCAAAACACACATCAAGTTTTTGGCGCCGTTTTCGGGAATTGTTTAAGTTGTTATCAGTGTGTTGCTTGTTTTTGGTTCTATTTGTTTGCTTTAACGTGTTTAATTTTTGAAAATCTGTCTTCTGCTGCTGTAAGTACGGCGCACATTTTTTTGTGTGTGCCGCACTTTCCTTGTTTTATTTGAAAATTTTGCCTCGTAAACCCTTTGTACGCCGGTTTTAACCTTAAAACCGCCGCACTTCCTGTCAATTGATTCAGTTGTTTTTAAAAAAAAACCCCAATCTGTTAGTTTTAGGTTTGGTATGTGCTATTTTACACATACCTTTTACCTTGTAAAAAGAACCCAAAAGACCAAAAACATAATAAAAATGGCAAAAATATGCTTGTTTTTGTTTTTGTTTTTGTGTTTGTGTTTGTGTATGTGCAGGTACGTATATTAAAGAAATGGACATAATCAAAGCAAAAACGGACAAAGCCGAACACGAGAAGGAAAGAGTGCACAAGAGCCGGGAATTATCAAGCTATGGTCAACAAAAGGCAACAATGGTCAAACCATGGTCAACCACAAAAAGACAAAATCCTTGAGAGCCCTTAATGTTAAATCATTTTGCACTAAAAGTCCAAAAACAATAACACCGTTAGTCCTTTAACACTTATAGACTAACGGTCGTTATCTTTTAACCCTAAAACTATTTAACCCTTTATACATCACCCAGCCCAAATAATAAACCCATGGCCCAAACCACTCCCCTAGCCCAAAGTCAAACACATTCAAACAAGTAAAAAAAGGGCGCGAGTGTTTGTTACTGTTCACCTTCGTCCCAAAGTTTACCCTGCTCAATTAAAGAGCGATTAAACCCACTCTTTCACTCTCAATTAACGTGGCTCGAAGATTTTAATACCAAGCTCCACGCTGGCATACAAAGACGTCACCAAGAGTTTTGATTGGTCAAGATAACACAAAGGACTGACGCGGGTTTCAAACAAACACACCAAAAGGGGAAAATTGCACTGAATTCAGTGTAAAAGAAACACACTCATTGCCAAATGATTGGATTGCCAGCATGTCAATCCGTGTGCTCACATTCTCATCTAACGGCCACAAATCAACAATCAATGATTAGCAGGAATTAAAGGTCAAGATCAAAGGGAGCGTGTATGAGTCTAGATCCTTCTCCATATGGCTATAAATAAGAAACTCCATTCACTCAGTAGAGATAACTAGGAGTAGGATTAGATTTAGGGTAGAAGTAGCTTTGAGCTTATTGTAATTTTTAGCTTATTGTCATTTAATCCTTGTAATTTTCATTTAAAAAGCTTTGTAATTCGTTTTCATCAATAAAATTTGCAGTTTACTTTTAATCTTGTGTTTTAATCTGTTTTTACTTAATATGCAATATGGTTTGATAAGTTTCAATAAGCTCTTAATAAGCTGTCTAATTCACTACTCAAGCTAGTTAGATACTCATTTAAGCTCTTAAATCTTGAATGAGTTTATTTACACTCAAATCCACTCTCAAATTACCTCAGCTTAAAATGGAAGGGAAACCAGATTTGGATGGGTTTCCAGGACCACACTAGCTTATCATAGATAAGCTAGAGCTTGTTGATTAGCTCATAAGATCATTTTATAGCCTTGTTTGTGCAGAGGCTTATGTAAGTTCTCAATTTACTTTTCATAGCTTTAATATTGCAAATTAGCTTAATACTGCTTATTACTTGCTTATTGCTGTTTAATCTAGCTTATTGGTGCTTATTATAGATGATAAATGCTTATTATGTCTAATTGTTAGCTTAGAACTTAGTTTGCTTAAAATTAGTCATAAAACAGTCAAAAATCCAAAAATAGTAGCATAGTAGTTAGCTTATTATTCTGGCTTATTTGCTTGTTTAAAATTGATAATTAGGTTTGTTAGTAGCTTATTACTATCTGGTATTAAGGATTTGTGCTTTAAATCTCAATATCATTAGCTTAATATGAATTTAGATTACTTAAAGGGGTGTTTGGCTAATGACAACACTAACTTGAGTTAGTGCTGTCAAAGGCTATTTGTTCCTTTAATCTTAGTTTAAATCTCATATTAAGGTTTGATATCTAGGATTTAAGGTATAAGTTAGGATTAATCTAGTTTTTATCAAGTTTGTTAATTGCTGGTTTGAATCTGTGATCATAAGATCAAGTTTATTTGCATTTTAAGATCAAATCAGTTCTAGCTGTGTTTGTTGCTTCAATAATTCTTATTTAGTTGTTTTAAAAGTGTTAGAAGAAAGTCCTTAGGCCTGCACTTTTGGTTTTAAGTTTTGGTTATTAACTTGTCAACTGCATCAGCAAGTAAACTGGCAAATAGGCCATTTTCAAGCTGAAAAATCAGCAAGTTAAAGTAGGAATTAGCTTTTCAAAATTTGTGCACAATTAGTTTATAGGCCAAAATTTATCTATTTGAGCTTAATTTATAATAACTAGCTTAATTGTCCATCTGTTTTTAGTCTCAAAATTTGCAATCTGTCTTTTGAAAAATAAAAAAAATGTTCACTCAGTATACACTGAGTGAATAAGCAGTTTTTAAATAACTTTTTCTTTGAGCAATTGATTTTCAAAATAGATTCTAAAAGCTTTTTCAAGTAGCTTAGAGGTCACTCTTTTTAGAATCTCAAGTCTCAAAGTCATAAGGTCTTATTTGCTAGCCCAAAAATTAGCTCAAAGTTGGGAGTTTAACTGTTTTTAGTAAGTAAAGTTCTTAAGTGCTTAATTTGACCTTCCAGCTTATGACTTATTTCTTTTGCTTATTTCTAGATTAGATCTGCTTACTAGATTAGATTTAGTGTAGTAATAGCTTAATGTTCTTAAATTTTAGCTTAATTTAGCTTATTTGTTCCTTTAGTTTTGAAAAATGCCAAAATAGTCTTAAGTAGTATCTGTCAAAGTTTTTAGCTACTTTCTGGCTTATTTGTTGGTTTTTATAAAAAGCTTCTTTTGTTAAATTTGCTTATTTTGAGCTGTTTTACAACTTTGCTTTTCAAAGTTTTTGCAAAAAGTTAAAAAAGGGAAGAGGGGAAATCCAGGGTGAGCAAGGCTCGAACCCTGGACCTCAACCCTCCTCAACCTTTTATAACACTCACACCACACACCACAACCACTGCGCCCTTGGGACTTTTACGTCCAAGGGTGCAACTAAAATTGTTTTAACACCTTCTTTTTGCTCATTTATAAATAAGCACTTCGTGTGCTTTTAAGCTTTTTACTGGCTTATTTGTTTAAGCTCGCCTTGAGCTTTTATTTTTCTTGTATTCTTCACAGTTCAATGTATTTTTATAATTTTTCTTAGATTTTTAAATTTAAGTTTAGTATTTTTCTTGAATTTATTTAGTTTAAAACTTTAACAATTCATAAAAAATAGAAAAATAATCAAAAAAATAAAATTCTTTTTTATAAAATTTTCTTTTATTATATTTTAGGCTTAGGTTTGAAATTTACTTTCGTAGGGTTAATATTTTGAAATTTCACTTTTTAAAGAACGGGATTTCGTTCCCGTTCTCGTTTACTTCGTTTTTAACTTTACGCACCCTCGGCTTAGGATTTCCTTAGCTTTTTCTTACAAGTTAGTAATTAGGATTAGGAAAAGTTTAAAAAAATCATTTTTAGGTTTAATTTAGGTTTTAAGTGTCGTAATTCCCGTTTACGTTTTATGCTTACGTGTTTAATTGACATTGCTTTCTTACTTGTTTTCGTGCATTTATTTACTTGTCATCCACATTTAGTAGGATTTAGAAACCCAAATCAAAAATCTTTTTCAGTTATGATTTGCAAAATCTATCTTTTATACACATTTTGACTCTTTTGGCTTATAAGCCATTTTTGGCTTATTTCACGGCTTATTTGATAAGCTGTTTTCACCAGCTTATTTTTATTAGATTCCTCATTGTCCAATGCACTTTTGCTAATTTTTTCAAAATTTTTATAATTAGTTTAGTATTTTTAAACATTTAATTTCATTAAAATCGTTTTTAATTCATAAAAAATTATAAAAAAGTCAAAAAAATATAATTCTTTTTTAGAAAATTTTCTTTTAACATTTAGAACCTAGGAAAATTAGATTTGCTTTCGTAAGGTTTAAATTGCAAAATTTGGTTTTTTAAAGAACGGGATTGAATCCCGTTCATGTTTTTAGTGTTTTTAAGCTTAAATCTTTTCCGTTTTTGGTCTAGTTTTCTTTGTTCTAGCTTTTTAGTCAATTAAGACTTATAAAAACCAAAAAGATCATTTTAGGACTTAATTTTGATAATTTAGGGTTTTTAGGTCCCGTTTAGGATTCCTGTTTTGCGTTTTTAGTTAAAATTTGTCTTACCTTAATTTTTTAAGGTTTTGCCTTAATATTCCCGTAGTTTTAGATAACCAATCATAATCTTATTCTATTCAAGCATCGATTCTCAAAACGACTCTCGACTTTCAATTGCAATCCTCGTTGGGGATAACGACCCGGGAATCATACTCCCGGTTTACTACAATTAAGATTTTTTGATTCTCATTATTATATATTTATATATGTACTTATATTTATATATAGTAAAGGGTTCTCGATCAAGGTTCTATAATCATTTGGAATTATATTTTATCTTATTATATGCCTTGTGTATTTGTAAATATCTAGTTTATCATAATATTCGAGAAAAAACATAAAAAAAGCCAGCGCACTTTTCCTAAAGTACGCCGCACTTATCTATCTAAGTAAAAAAATATATCTTTTTATCTATTTATCCTTATTTTCTGTATATATACTAAAAACTAAAATATATCTAAAAATATATACAAAAATATAAAAAAGGTAAAAATATAAGTATATAGATAAAAATAAATTACTTTATTTTGAATATTATCCTATTAGCCTTATTTATATAATATACAAAAGGCTTTTTGCAAAATGCTTAACGTATGTATAAATCCACGATATTTTGGAAAACAACCCGTAAGTAATATATAAGTTGAATAAAAATTTATTAACAAATACTTGTAAAATTAAAACTAACCAAAAAGAATCCATTAAGATTGAAGTACTCAAATCTTCAACTCAACATTTCTTCGTTAATGAATTTTTCGTCTTAAATAAATCCTAAGAGGATGTCGAAGCCCAACAAATAATAACTCTCGATCCTGATGATCAACCCATGTGAAAAAGTGCTAAGACTGTAGCAGCGACTCCTAATTCTGCCATTGTTCGACCCGATGTTGATGACAACTTTGTTATCAATAGTACTCACTTGAAAATGATTTTGGAAAACAAATTCGATGGTATTCTGCGGGCCGATCCGCATGACCACATCCGTGAATTTCTCGCAATCTGTGACATGTTCAAATATGGTGAAACTCAAAGTGAAGCTGTCAGGCTTTTAATATTTCCTTATTCCTTGTGCGATGAAGCTAAAACCTGGTTTAATGAACTTAATGAAGAGTCTATAACATCGTGGGAACAAATGAGAAGAGTTTTTATAAACAGATTCTTTCCACCTTCTTTATTTAACCGTCTTTTACTTGAAATCAGAAGTTTCTCTCAAAACGTATGTGAAAGTCTAACCGACGCTTGGTTACGACTGAACAACATGCTTTAAAAATGTCATGGGCACGGTCTGACCAAAGGAGTTATTATTCAAATATTTTACCACGGCCTAGATAAACCCACTCAAGAAATCCTAGACGGAGCAGCCGGAGGAATCTTCCTCTACAAAAGTCCAAATCAAGCTTTTCAATTTCTTGATGACAAAGTCCTTTTTAAACTTG
This sequence comes from Tanacetum coccineum, assembly GCA_026074375.1. Classification (NCBI taxonomy): domain Eukaryota; kingdom Viridiplantae; phylum Streptophyta; class Magnoliopsida; order Asterales; family Asteraceae; genus Tanacetum; species Tanacetum coccineum. The sequence goes on along the minus strand of BQNB010037695.1, from coordinate 25,212 downwards.
ATTGGTCGATTAAATCTCAAAACGAACATCATCAAAAATCTGTTGCTTTCGTCGATGGAAGTAATAGCAATAATGATAATTCCCGATTAATGGAAAATATGGAAGCTCTAACTATAAAAATGGATTCTCATTTCCAGAGCTTAAATAAAGAATTACTCCCTCTGTCCCAATTTACTTGTCCCTGTTTGACTTTTTGGGTCTTTTTATCAACTTTGACCTTAAATAATTTTGTTTGTGTTATTTAGTATATGATGCAAAATATATGAATGGATTGAGTTTTAAATGTATATTCCATTGGTATAATTTTCATCAAGTATTATGTAATGCAACTTTTTTTTATTTAAGGTCAAATTTGATAAGGAAAGACCCACAAAGTCAAACAGGGACAAATAAATTGGGACAAAGGGAGTACAAGATATGCGTAACAAATATTATGACCTTAAAGATAACCACGCTTCTAAAAATCACATGAACGATGACACGCCGATGTGTGAACGTCATGAAGAAAATTACATCCAATCTGAAGGTTATCAAAACCAAAATTCTCATGATTCGTATTCTCACCAATCCCATTATGATCAACCTCAATCAAATAATGATTCCGAAAAATCGCTCACAGAATTAAACAATGATGTAAAAAATGATCTCGAAGATTTCAAAAGATGTATCCATAGCATTAGAACTGTTCATGATAAACTTTTTAACATGGACGATCAATTTAAAACTGATCTCAAAAAATCAATCACCAAATTCTTGGATGGTCAAAGAGTTTCAAATATGTTTGTCAAAAACAATATTAACGATATAATTATAAAGATGAAACAAAACGAAAAGAATTGTCAAACTATATATAAATATATGGAAAGAAAAATAGATGAGTGGCCGAAGTCTCAAAACATATCTTCAGAACAAACCGATAGGACTGAACCACCACCTCCTCCTCAAGCTCAAACTGAGCACGTGAATGCCGTATTCACCGGGAGTGAAAAGTCCGGTGATCCTTAGAAAATTCAAAAAGAACCTCCACCTCTTATCATCGTTAACAATAAAATAAAAAAAGATCAACCTATTAAGGCCTCGAAAAGGGACTATCACCTAGTCGAAACAAAAGAATATCCATTCCGCGAGTACATACCAAAAATACCATACCCTCAATGTTTAAAAGTGAATCATTCCCACTTGAACAGTATCGTCAAGGAATCTTAAATCAACTTAAGTATAACAATAGTAATATTGTAGTAATAGTCAATAATAATAATAAACAATGCTCTTCATTAATAATCTGGAATCCACCAGAAAATTACGAGAACTGCGAAAAGGATAGGATCAGAGGGGTGTACTAGGGGTATCTTGCACTAAAATTTAGTGCATAACAAGGGTGTGGGGATAGTTATATGATCGGGGTGACCATAATAACAAATACAGGTTTAAAACAGGGTTTATCCTAGTGCCTCTTATCATTTAACAAATCCTAATCACACGAATGCGATCTCACTAAGCAGTCTTGGGATGCATCACTAAAATAAGTTCTAGAATTTAATATACTACCGGTACACTCTCATATAATTTTAACCAATACCAATGCTCTAAAAAAAGCGACAAAACCACATATGCACGATCAAATCCATGAACGTGACATACATGATTGCTCATTCCTTAACTCGAGCAAGCTAAAGGTAAAACTATCTTAAGCACCAAAGATGGGTGCTTTAATTCCTAAAGATCTAGTTGCGAACATCACATTTTTTTGGTGGAATTTTTTTAAAGTGGTAGGGTTTTTGTGATAGTCGTATAATTCCTATCCATGAGACACTAATAATACTCAGTTTTCATTGATATGTGCCATAAAAAATTATAAATTTGGGTCAAAATTACCTTCTATGCTATGTTTTAGTATATTGCACATCATTTTAAGGACAAAGCAAATTGCAATTGAAGGAATAGTTTCTAAAGCTTATTTCCATCTTACACTTAAATTGAACATTATCCCCAATGTTCTTAAAAGTACCCAAATAAACGGATATAGGGAAAAGAAAAAAGGGAAAAGAAACTGGTACTCCCCTGGTTTTGCTTAATAATGGAGAAGAAACAAATGATAAGCTGGCTAAATTGTCATCCAAGAATCGTCCATATGAAACTCTTAAGAACTCCAAAGTTTCTTTTCATCAAATATAAGCTGCAAATCAAAGACAAGAAACAACTATACCTAGCGTAAAATCGGCAGAATGATAATATACAACGTAATGATTTAGGGTTTTAACAATACAAAAGCGGTAAAGATAGGATGAATGTGCTAGATGAAATCGGCGCTTTCTGTGAGTTTTAGGAAAATTACAAATTCTTGAAATTATACAAAATTAATTTTCAAAAATTAAAAAAACAAAACAAAGTTTACTGTAGCTGGGCGGGAGACGCCGTTAGGAAAAATCCTGACGCCGTCTCCAGTGTCTGTAAACAAATTTTTTTGTTTCTTAGAAAATTTTCTGCACGCAATTCCTATTAGTTATTTCTTGAAAAAATACTGCATAAACCACGAAAATTATTAGCATAAACATATGACTCGAACAAACATGTGACAAGACACACCTAAAATGCGGGAAAATAAAAGATTAGGTTGCCTCCCAATAAGCGCTTTTCTTTATTTAACGAGTCTAGTAGCTCGACTCAGAATCACACTCCTTACGTGACTTCGTGCAGGCTCACATGCCTATGGGTGAGCCATTCCTTCATAATCTCGTCCACTTGGTATTCGGGTCCTAGATTTAAACATTTTTTGTACATCAACTTATTCTTTTTATAGGGATACCTAAGTCCGCTCATTAAATCTCGTTGGCTGAGTACTAGTATAGGTGGGACCTTACTCCATTCAAAGTTTTTAAGTCTAGGTATGGTGCGAGGCATCCGAAAGATGTAAGTATCAAAGATCCTACTGAATGAGATTAAACCCTTAACGCTATCATATTCTAATTGAGTAACAACTCTAAAGGGTCTTCTCATCACAACATCAGTCATATCACTTACAATAAATTCTCATATGTCCTCTAACACCATAAAGTCCGTAACGTAGGTGAAACTTCCAACAAACATATAAACATCCCTAACAATAGAAACTAAGTTCCTTCCCGTACTTTCTAGTCCTTCTACCATTATAGTATTATAGGCTTTACGCGTGATAATGTTCATTGGGAATAAGGGGTCAAAATAGGCAACAAACTTCCTAAAGCCGATCATACATGGGAAAGCTAAGTCCTCACCATCAAGACTGTTAATTATCCTATTAGGGTAAAAGTTTCCCATGTTCCCATACTCATCTAATTCATTAAGTACTTCCCCATCATCTGACTCATCATCTGAGTCCAAGAAGAGAGAAACACGGGGTGTATCAATTAATTCATCTTCGGACTCAAGGTCATCCATGTCGATTTCATTGGGTAGCATTGTATGGTCAACATTGTTAAGGTAAGAATCGATCATGGCTGATATTGCACGGAGCTTATTGATCTCTTGGGTGATCCTAGCGTGGAGTCCGTTTGGTGAGACAGGTACACATAGATTTGCGTTCTCTATGATGAAGAATGGAATAGACAAATAGGGATTATAAAACAAACACACAAAGAAGAAGATAGACTACGAGAAAGCTAAATGACAGAAAATAAAATCTCACTTGATAGGAACCAAGCGAGTAGACCTAAGCTAAATTAAATTCGAAACCTATATTATTCCCCACGCAGCAGAGCCAAAAACTTGATGTGTGGTTGTTATAAACACACTAGTTTTACAACTCCCTAGGCAGAGTACCTAATTGTTGCAGTGTACTATAGCAAGGACTCGGGGGTTGTTATCGTTCTCTAGGGGAATAGCGTGTGAAGGATTGAACTAAATCTAACTGAGATCTAAGGGATTGAAAGAAGATTATTTTTGTATTTTTATATTTTAAAGAAATCAGGTAAAATTATCTGGTTTTAAGAGGTGGTTTTGGTTTTAAACTAATTAAACTAAAATTAAATCTAAACTACTTTGGTGAAACGTATTTACTTAATCATGCATTACTCCTTAGTTTTCTTCTCCTAATCCTATTGCTTTGTCATACTTGTGATGATCTCTGTAAATATTTCCTAAGTCATGAATGAATTACACAAACCCGCCATCTATGTAATATTCCGTTAAGGCAACGCACAAGTAAGGTAGTATAAAGACTATACAAGGCCCCTAAGAGTACATTACATGCATTAAAATATTTGAGAGGTGATCATCCATAGATGGGTAAGGTAGTATGAAGACTGTTACTGATGGAATCTTTTTTACACAATCGCGTTTCCCTATACGTTTATGCTAATGTAGTATTTTATAGCCAGTTTTCTAAAGCCTAACACGCACATCCATCACAAGAAGTAATATTAAAAGTATCTACAAACTAAGTTTCATGCAATCATAAGTAAATACTAATAGATCTATCCTAGCATGTTAAGAAGAAGCGAAGAACAATAATTAATCAAACAACACATAGACATATTAAAAGATTAAGAGATAAAGGTCTTCGCTTGATTAAAACATGTTACGTTTAAGAAAAAGACTCGGTCACCCCGTGTATTTTACAGTTTATTATAGCTCGTAGTTTAATGTTAATCGTATGACATACGGTAATGGGTCGGGTATAAACCCACACATGTAAGCCCGTACCAAGGCCATTAGGCCAGTTTTGTAAAGGATATAAATACCTCTTCCATCTCATGGAAGAGGTGGTTGGTCATTTCATAATACAAGCATTCACTTTCTCTCACTAAAAGTTTTCTCTCTAGTCTTTCTCTCTCTAAAATTTGGCTAACCCTAACCATCTTTATTGTGTTATGATATCCAATGTCCTACAATTGATATCAGAGCTCATGGGATGATTAGCTCGTGTGCATGTGCGTTTTCATGCTTGGTTTAGATCAAAAAGTGTACTTTCTAAGGTTTTGGCTTGTTTTTCATTTTTCTCATAGATTTTGATCTTTGTTGTGTTAAAGTTTAGGTGTTTGTAGTTGTTAGAACCTTGTAGTACTTAGTTGTGTAAAAGAAATCAAGTAAAAACGTTCAAAAGGGTAATTTTTAGGTGTTTTTGTACGCAATAGTAATTTTTTCTTGGCAGCGGTTTGGTTTACTGGTTCCTATTTCTTCGCAACGGTTTGTCAGAAAAGTACTGTAGACAGCGGTATGTTAGTAAGTACAGTACGACGGTTTGTCTTATTCTGCAGCGGTTTTTTAGATAGGAAAGTGACAGCGGTTTGTCTTTTAGTGATAGCGGTTTGGATAGACAGCGGTTTACAGGTTTTGAAGATTTATTCCTTTCATAACGGTTTACAAAACAAACCTCTAGCGGTTTGATTTTTAGGCAGCGGTTTGGTAATTTTTCTTCATAGCGGTTTACTATTATTTTACTCATAGCGGTTTGCTAGGTAGCGGTTTATAGGTTTTTCAAGATTATACTTTTGACAGTGGTTTAGGAGACAAGCTATAGCGGTTTGGTTTTCTGGCAGCAGTTTGGTGTAATTTCTCTAGATAGCGGTTTACCTAGGATTAGTTTAAGTAGACAGCGGTTTATCCATAGCGGTTTGTGACAGGTTGTGAAGAATTATTCCTTGTAGCGGTTTACTAAACTAAACTCTGGCGGTTTGTTGAGTTCGCAGTGGTTTGGAAACTTGACAACGGTTTGGTAGTCTAGATAGCGGTCTGGTAACCTAGGCAGCGGTTTGAACTACTGTTTAACACTTGGAAATTTTTCAAAATTTAGACTTCACAAAACTATAACAACAAAACACTTAATTAAACTTCACCACTTTTAACATACATTCACTAATCATTGAACGATCAACTCATATCATTTCACAATCACTTAAGATGGCTAATCTTTCTGAAGATATCCAATGTGCCAGTTTCGATACCCGCCCACCAATGCTCGATAGGTGTGATTTTGAGTCTTGGCAACAACGTATTCGTTTGTACTGTCTGGGAAAAGAGAATGGGGAAAACATACTTCAATCGATTGATGAAGGTCCATTTAAGATGGGAAAGTTTAGAGAAACACTTGCTGAAGGTGCACTTCATCTAGGACCAGAACAAGATAGAGTTGTTGCAGACCTTACACCAGAAGAAAAGGAGAGGTATAAAGCTGACATTCGTGTAACAAATATTCTACTTCAAGGTTTACCAAAAGACATCTACACACTCATTAACCATTACACTGACACCAAAGACATTTGGGATAATGTGAAGATGCTCTTGGAAGGTTCTAAGTTAACAAAAGATGAACGTGAATCACAGCTATACGATGACTTTGAACACTTCCGTCAGAACAAAGGAGAAACCATTCACGAATACTATGTCAGGTTTACAAAGCTCATTAACGACATGAGAAACATCAAGATGACTATGCCCAAAATGCAGCTTAACTCAAAATTTGTGAATAACATGTTGCCTGAATGGGGGTAGATTCATGACTGTATTCAAACTGAACAGAGGATTGAAAACATCTAACTATGATCAGCTGTATGCTTACTTGAAGCAACACGAGGCACATGCTAATGAGAACAAGATGATGTTGGAAAGATACAATCAACATGCTATTGATCCTCTTGCCTTTGTATCCAATGTTTCACCTCTGCAGTACCTTACACAATCATCAGCTATTCCATAACCTGCATATGCCCCACCAGTTACCCATCAACCACAATTTGCTGATAATACACAACTTGATTCAGGACTTACCCCAACTGATGACTTGATTGAAAACTTAACTAAAACAGTTGCCCTACTTGCCCAATCCTACAAAACATACCTTCCTCAAACTAACAATCAACTCAGAACTTCATTAACATAAGGAACCAAGCTACAGTTCAAAACAGCAGGGTTGTTGTTCAGAATGTTCAGGGTAGACTAAACAGAGGTCGGGGGAATAATGCAAGGGGAGCAGTTGCTGCTGGAAATGAGGGATCTCAAAATAGAGTTGGCAATGCAAATCCTGGTCAAGCAAAGCCTATTAAGTGTTATAACTACAATGGGATAGGGCACATAGCAAGACAATGTACTCACCCAAAGCGACTACAAAATTCAGAATACTTCAAGGACAAGATGTTGCTGATGCAAGCTCAGGAGAATGGAGTGGTTTTGGATGAAGAGAAGTTGTTGTTTATTACAGGTGGACAAGATAGTAATTTTAATGATGATTGGATGAGCCACCGGTACAAGATTTGGCACTCAATGTGGAAAACGTCTTTCAAGCTGATCAGTGTGATGCTTTTGATTCTGATGTTGATGAGGCTCCTACTGCACAGACTATGTTCATGGCAAATCTATCATCAGCCGATCCAATCTATGATGAAGCTGGTCCATCATATGATTCAGACATTCTATCTGAGGTACAAGATCATGATAACTATATAGATAGTGTTGGTGAGTATCATGAAGTACACGAGATGCAAAACGATGTACAACAGAACTACGTTGTTGACTCTGATGCTGAATATACGAGTGATAGTAATATTATTCCGTATGAACAGTATGTGAAGGACAACGCAGTGCAAGTTGTACAAAGTAATGTATCTTCTGTGCCAAATGATGCTTTAATGATGATAATCAATGATATGCATGAACAGGCTGCCCAATGTGTCTCTGCGAATGAGCAGAACAAAGTAGTTAATGAATCATTAACTGCTGAACTTGCGAGATATAAGGAACAAGTCGAGATTTATGAAAAAAGGGCAAGGTTTGAATTAACTGAAAGAGAACAAAAGATTGATGAACAAATAAGAATAATTATAACTGACTGTAACATTAAGGAAGAATCTTTGAAAAAGGAACTTCATTCTTTAAAAATGCAACTTTATTCTACCATTGACCATAACAAGTTAATGAAAGATGAAGTAGCATATTTGAAAAAGGATTTTAAACAGAAAGAAAATAAATACCTTGAAGATTTTTTAGACATGAAAGCTTTAAAAGAAAAAGTTGAAGATAAATTATTCAAACAAGATCATTCTCTTCAAACAGTTCACATGTTATGTAAACCAAAACCTTATTATGATGAAAAGAAGAAGGTAGTAATAGGCTACAAAAATCCCTTATATCTCACCAGTGCGATGCAAGTTCAGTCCGCTCTCTATAATGGTCATGAAATAGTCAAGACCAATCATGCCCCCGTTGTTGTGCATGACTCAGAGGATACTCTTGAAATAGCTTAGATAACTAGGAAGAAAATGCTTGAGAAAATGAAAAGCCCTCCGTGTGTTGAAAAACGAGTTAAGATTGCACCCCTAGATTACTCGAAAGAGAATTATCTTACAACTTTTACACCACAGAGACATTTGTCCCCAAAACAGATATTTTGGTCCTCAGATATTTCGATTCCGAAACCAATTTTAGAAATGACGGTGTATCCACCCAATACACCTGCAAAGCTTGTCCCCAGAGTTCTTCCAAAAAAAGTCAAGTGAAAATTAATATTTATACACCCACACAACTTTTTACGGAATTTGATAAAACTTGTAAAAAAAGAATTACACCATGTGGTCTCACAGAAGGGGAAAGGGGTTTCGAACAAAAAAAGGAATGTTACCTTACTAAGGTAATTCCATTTTTCAAAACGCATAAAGAACATTTGAGGGAATCCAAACGGCTCTCGTTAAAGAAGTTAAAGAAATGAAAGAAATTTTTGAACAAATGGAAGCTGAAGTTAAACAAAATGTTGTGGATAAACAATGTGCGGACATTGAAAGGAAAAACCTTATCATTAAAAATGAGAATATGATTGCTGATTGTTTGTCTAATGAATTGTTGTATAGTGTCATAAATGATGTGAATATTGTATCTAGATTTTCTTATTGCATGATGCTTACACTGTAGGTCAAGCACATTGTCTAGAACTTAAAGCTGAGATTTCTAAATTAAAACACAAGATTGAAAATGATGATCATAGTGAAATGATAAAACGTTTTTCCAACCTTGAGGTGAATCACCTGAATTTGCAATTAAAGTATCAAAATCTTAAAGAACGTTAACAAATCACAAACATCTCAGGATACTCCTGAGTTTGATTCATTTTTTGAAATCAACAAAATGAAAGAGCAGCTTCAAGGAAAGAACAACATAATTAGAAAATTGAAAGAGCAAATCTCTCAATTAAAGGAGAGACGTAGTAAGGCAGATCGTACTCTTGATTTTAAGGCCTTAGATTTTTAGAACATAGAATTAACAAAAAAAGTCACTGCTCTTCAAGAACAAAATGAGCTTTTTAGGGCAGAGAATGCAAAAATTAAGCAGCATTATAAGGAATTGTATGATTCGATTAAGATAACACGTGCTAAAACTATTGAAAAGACAACTTCTTTGTTAACTGAAAATGAGAATCTAAAGGCTCATCTAAAAGGAAAAATGAAATGCGTCATTATGAATGTTGTAAAACCAAAAGTTCTTGCTCATGGTATGTATGTAATCGATGTTGGACCAATTCCCCCTCACAATAGGAACAATAGGAAAATTCATCTAGAGTATCTCAAGCATCTTAAGGAAAGTGTAGAAACAGTTCGTGTGATTGTAAAAGAGGCTAGAATTGAAAAACCATTAGATAATGCGCTCGAATCTGCCTGCCTTTACACTAAACGGTCTCATGAATTGTTAGAATATGTAATTGGCACACTTGCAGAAAATGAAATTACGTATTAGTTAAGAAAAGACGAGAAAACTGGTTGCTACCCATCCTTTTAAATAGGAAAAGCAAGTTTACTATTAAGGAACCATGAGATACTTCAAATAATTACACACAAACAAAACCATGTTGTAGACACAAAAAAAATTTGCAACACTAATGTACTTGTGATTCCTTCTACAGGAGTAATCAGTTCCACTAAAGCTAGCGGGTCAAAGCCTAGGAGCAATACAAAGAAAAATAAGATCTTGCTAGTTAAAAGTGACAACAAGAAGAAAGTAGAAGCTCACCCTAGGAACAATAAGTCTAAGTTGAAATAATAGAATCATGTTGATTCTAGTATTAGCTTTAAGCGTACTGTAATTAATTCAAATTCTAAATCTGTGTGCAAGACATGTAACAAATGCTTAATTTATGCTAATCATGATAAGTGTGTTGTGAAATATTTGAAGGCTATAAATGCCCCTCATGTTACAAATGTTTTGAGCAAAGTTAAGCAAGCTTAGAAAGCAACAGGGAAACTATTTGCTAATGTTGGTTATCAATGGAAGCCCACTGGAAGGAAATTCACCTTAGGAGAATAATGCCCTTTAACTAGGTTTACTAAATCCAAAGTAGTGCCTTTACAACAACCTAAACACGTTAGTTCTAGTGAAATTGTGATCACTGGCTCGCATAAACCTAACCCTCTTTATACATAGATAAATGTAAACAAATATAAATACACAACAGGGATCAGAATCCGCGAGACCAATGAGTACTGGAATCAGTATAGGGTGTCTCCGGGTCGTTATGTCCCAACGAGGCTAGAATAGAAAATCGAATGACGAATTGATAATTAATGTTTGAATATGACAAGGATGTGATTGGGAACTAAACTTAATGGGCAAATGCACATAGAAGTAAGCAAAGAAAATAAGCTTTAGAACCAAATTCAAACATTTGAAATAAATTGTCTAGATTAATTCGCGTCAGTTTTAAGTCATATGATTGAATTGTTAATTCTCAGGTTTTTATGCAGCATTTTGTACAGAAAATATGTATAAGAATGAGTGCAGGAAATTATTTCATCAAAAATAAAAAATGAGTTTTTCACAGAGTTGACACGTCACGATTATAACATTCTACGCATCACCACACACTTGCAACGTGTCAGGATATTCCTGACGGCGTCAATCGCCCAGTTACAGGAAAACTTGAAAATTTTAAGTATTTTTGAAAATAAAACTTGTACAACACTTAAGAAAGTTGTAATTCTTTTATAAACCTGCAAAACCATGAGTTTAACAATTCTCTCATCCTATCTTTACTGCTTTATAGAGTCAACCCTAATTTCAAACTGTATATTATTATATCGCACATTTTATGCTTGGTGTAGTTGTCTTTGTCTTTGATTACAGGTTATATTTGATGAGAAGAAGCTTGGAAGTTCTTAGGAAGTTTCATTAGATGATTCTTGGAGGACAATTTAACCAGTTATCGCATGTTTCTTCTCCATTATTGAGCAAACCAGGGGAGTACTAGTTTCTTTTCCTTGTTTTCTTTTCCCTTTATTCGTTTTTACGGGTACTTCTATAGAACATTGGGGACAATGTTCAACTTAAGTGTAGGGGGAAATAAGCCTTAGAAACTATTCCTTCATTCGTCATTTGCATGTTCCTTAAAATGATGGGTAATATATCAAAACATAGCATAAAAAGGTGATTTTGACCCAAATTTAAAATTTTTTATGACACATATCGACGAAAACCAAGTATTAATAGCGTCTCATGGATATAAATGTATATGACTAGCACAAAAAACCTCAAAATTCCACCCTAAAACTATGAGTTTCGCCTTTAGATCTATAGGAATTCGGCTATCTAATATTGATACCCAAGATAGTTTATACCTTTAGCTTTCTCGAGTTAAGGAGTGAGCAATCATGTGTATCTATTTTGTCGTTACAGATGTGTATATGTGGTTTTGTTGCCTTTTCTGGAGCATTGATATCGGTTTAAAATATATGAGTGTACCGGTAGTATATTAAATTCTAGAACTTGTTTTTGTGATGCATCTCAAGACCGCATAGTAAGTATTAGGATTTGCTTGATAAGAGGCATTAGGATTAACCCATGTTTTAAACCTGTAATTGTTATGATGGTCACACCGATTATATAATTATCCCACACCCTTGCCATGCGCTTATTTTTAGTGCAGGATACCCTTAGTACAACCCTTCGAGCCTATCCTTTTTCATGGTTCTCATAATTTTCTGGTTAAGCCAGACTATTAATGAAGAGCATTGTCAACCCTTAAACTAATTGGTACACCCAAATCGCCTTAGCCTACCTTGTATGTACTCACTTTAAGTACATTAGTGTGTTTAACCCAAGTTAATTATTTAAGTACACGGTTGCTACGTCCTTATCCTTGTAAATACTATTTTGGGACGATTGAGATTTATGGTAGTATTTATTTCTCGAAAGAATGGGGAAGAAAAGTTAAGTCAATACCCCCATACGTTTGTTAGATGGTCTCCATGTTATTTTGATCCACCTCAAATCGGGTCATTAGTTATATTGTAAATATCGAGTATGTAAAAGCTCAAGTGTAGGGGTACGTGTTATAAACCCCATGTTGTGATGTATTATGTTGTTCAATAAAAAAGAGAAAAGAAAAAGAAAGAGATTGATGTAGAGTTGTGTAGAGTTTGTATATCTTCGTTCGAGTCTTGGCTTAGCAACCAAACCAACGTGTATTCGTGTAAATAATTAGCTAACCATTCCACTTCAAATTCACCCAAAGCCACCCAAATGTATCCCATCTGTTTCCGTTTCCATTATTTGTTATCTTACACCTACACCTCATAACCCTTTAAAAGACCTCTTAGATAGTAATGAATAATGCTTGTGCCTAGCGGTGGAGGTTTGATCCTTTACCAAGCCTATGGTAATTTATATGCTATGACAGGTAATGAGTATTGATTTTTCATTTCCCTATTATGTAATAATTTATTATACACCCGAGAGGAATAGAGAATCCCAAACACTTATGTGAGGTGCTGCCCGGACTTCTTTTGGGTCTCGTTCTTCTTCCGCCTCAATTCATTTACCGTCGTGGTTAACTGTGTCCACCCATTTCTCTCGGATGAGTTTTGTATTGTGGTCGGTATAGTATAAATAGTCATTATGGGAGTACTTAGATCTCATGGATTTCCCGATGTTGAAGGTGACAGTCTCACTTCCAACTCTCAGACTCAACTTTCCTTTATGGACGTCAATTATTGTGCGAGCGGTGGCTAGGAAAGATCGTCCTAAGATGTTTAGAACTAGATCGTCTTAATCCATTTCCAAAACTACAAAGTTGACCGAAAAGATGAACTTATTTATTTTGACCAACAAATTCTCACAGACTCCAAGGGGATATTTAATTGATTGATCAGCCAGCTAAATACTTATCCTGGTTAGTTTTAGCTTAGAAATGCCCAATTGCAAAAAGAGGGAATGTGACATAAGGTTGATGTTTGCCCCTAAGTCGGCCAGAGCATTCTTCACTGTTAAGGGGTCGATAATACATTGTAGTATGAAACTCCCTAGGTCTCCTTCCTTTTGGGGTAAGCTTCTTTGGACAACGGTCAAACATTCTTCAATGAGTTTAACCGAGGAGGCTGCCTTTTTGAGTTTCTCCTTGTGTGAAAGAAGATCCTTTAGAACCTTGGCATCCTTTGGCATGTGGATCATGTCTTCCAAAAAAAGGTAGATTGATATGAATTTTTCTAAAGATAGACAGAATTCGTTCATCATCGTCATCTTTTTTTTGCTTCTTAAACTAGGAGGGAAAGGGCACAGTGGATGATTTATAGGGATGGTAATAGGTGGGCGACTAGGGAGTTTCTTCATTTTGTACGATGTTTGGTTTTTCACACTCGGGTCCTTCTTTTTAGACCATCTCTCTAGTGGGGTTAACGGTTGTTGATCTTGGTAGAAGTGGGTAACGTGGGTTACGGGTGCTGATTCCTGATCTAGTTGTGATAGCAAAAGTTGGTGCGTCTAGTTTAGGTGTGGGGGTTTTGCGTTTCCTGATCGCAGTAAGGATGTGGGAGAATTGTTCATGCATTCCCCTACGATGTTGGTCAAGCATTTCTCCTAACCCCTTTGTGTGGAATTTTTTTTCAAGCATGAAGCCGGAAAGCTCATCCTTAAACTTGCTTCTAACAACCCATTTAGGACCTTCTTCTCCTTCCTCCCTTCATCGGTTGTTCCTCCATGGTGGGATGTCGTCATTCTAATAAAATCTTAAAAGGGAAGGATCATCATAGATGTCGCCTCCGGATAAGCACACTTGTTCAGGTGGCGTATTTTGATTGCATTCATCAGCTTCGTGAGCACCCCCGCAAATGTCATAGATGAAATATAGGTTTTTTTTATTTTTTCCTTGCATGGGTGTCTAAAGATAAGAGATTTGGTTGCAAGCCATTTTTAGACGTCCTTAAAATGTGGGATTTATTATCTCTAAGATTGAGGAGACGTTTATAGATGGTGGTGGGTCATTCCATAAATCATCTTGATATTAGACATATTCTTCTATACAATTCAACCCTTCTTCTTCACTGAGCGAGCTGAAACAAAAGTGAGCGAACTAATAAAGTTTTCCACGGTCCTTTGGAGATATGTTATCGTGAAAGATCTGGACTAGAAGCCATTTTGGTATTCCATGATGAGGGACTTGTCGGATCAGATCCTGGAAGCGGGTCCAGGCACTTTTAATAGGTTCGCTAGTCCCTTGTCGGAATCGAAGGATCATATCTCGAAGGAATAAGGTACGGCCTGCTGGAAAGAAGTAATTGAGGAATCATGATACAAGTTGCTCCCAAGTCGTGATCTGGGCGGGAGGTATTTTATCAAGCCATTCTTGTGCTTTTCCCTTGGGGGAGAAGTGGAAGAAATGTAGTCTAGATGTGTTTTTTGTGGCTCCGTTAGCTTGTATGTTATCCACGATACTCAAGTAGTGTCTGATATGATGGATAGGGTTTTTGTTTTTTAACCCTTGGAAGATGCATGCCCTTTGGATTAGCTAGATGTCGCGTGAGTCGATGATTTTTCATGTTTGTTCAGCAGGGAGAATAATGGGGTTTTGAAAACCAACAGAGCTGGGAAGAGAGTGTTCCCGTAAGGTTTTGAGGGGATTTGACGGCTTAGCTCTGGTGTTAGTGGACGACAATGCTTCGTCGTCAAAAAGGTTTCTCCCAGCTATGGCTAAGGATTCGCTTTGCTGCTAGTGCTAAGCGGCTCTCCTGCACCTGCGGAACTCTCTTTCGGGTTCGTCGAGAGGTTTCGTTAATTTCTTAGTGGTACTTCGTGTCATGGTGGAGGATTACAAAAAAAATAGGAACAAAGAAAAAGATAGACTAAAGAAAGCTAATTAACAGAGAAAATAAAATTTCACTTAATAGGAATCAAGCGAGTAGACCTAAGCTATATAAAGCTCAAAACCTAACTATTCCCCGGCAGAGGCACCAAAAAATTGATGCGGTCGTCTTAAGACTTCACAAGAAGTTTTACAACTCCATAGGCAGAGTACCTAACCGTTGTAGTGTGGTAAGGCAAGACTCGGGGGTTGTTATCATTCTCTAAGGGAATAGGTTGGGAAGGCTTGAACAGAATATAACAAACGTCTAAGGGTAGAGAGAATATTATTTTTGTATCTTTATATTTTATAGAAAGCAGCTAAAATTCTGGTTTTAAGAGATTTGGTTTGGTTTTAGCTAATTAATCTAAATATAAATCTAAACTACTTTGGTGATAACTATATGATAAATGAACGTATTTACTTAATCATGCACTACTTCTCAGTTTGCTTCTCCTAATCCTATTGCTTTGTCACACTTGTAATGATTTGTGTAAGGTTTTCATAAGTCATGAGCGAATTACATAAAAACGTCATCTATGTAATATTCCGTTAAGGCAACGCACAAGTAAGGTAGTATGAAGACTATTACAAGGCCCTTAAGAGTACATTACATGCATTTAAAACACTTAAGAGGGATCAACTATATTAGAGGTAAGGTAGTATGAAGACTGTTACTGATGGTATCCTTTCTACAACTCACGTTTCCCTAGACGTCTATGCCAAATTAATATCTTATGGCTAGTTTTCTAAAGCCTAACGTGCACATCTATCACAAGAAGCAATATTAAAAGGATCTACAAACTAAGTTTCATGCAATCATAAGTAAATACTAAAGGATCTAGCCTAGCATGTTAAAAGAAAGTGAAGAACAAGAATCAATCACACAACACATAGACATTGTATGATAAAATATAGGAGATCTCACTTGATTAAAACATGTAATTAAGGCTGTTACAAGAGGGTTTTAACACCCTAAAATGGCCTAAATGGTAGCTATAATCGTCTTCTAAAAGTAAGGTTCGGTTCCCAAAAGTTACATACTTAAAACCCTAAAACCGAGTTTTATATATAGGAAAACAGGCCCGACGGCGTCGCGTTATAATCCTGACGCCGTCGCCCCGTCGACTCTTCTAAGGCTTTTTTTAAGTCGTTTGGATCCTGAACCCGTCGCAAGAATTCTAACGTTATCCTTTATAAGTCATGATGCCGTCACAGTTAAATGTGACGCCGTCACAATTGAATGTGACTCCGTCTCTACGCACTGTACGCGCATTCTTTAAAAGATTTGGTGTAGAGTCGTAGTCTTGTCTGTTTCCTCTTCAAATGAGCCCAAGTCACGTGTATTTCCTTCAAAAGTAATCCAAGTGCTAAAAACATAAAAATGAACGATTAAGCACATAATTTGGGCATATTAGCACGATTTTGGGGGTTAAATGACCCCGAAAAGTGTAAAAAATGACACCTCATCAAAAACAAATCTACTTTTGGAGAAGTTACCTCATGATCCTTCCTCCTAGAGCTTACTAAAGCTCCTTCCTCCCATCTTTGGTGACTATCTTTGTGACCACTTTTTGTGTTACTAAGTCTCTTTCCTTCTTCCTTCCATTTTTATATTAATGACAATTTTTTAGTTAATAACCTTGATCAAAGGTTTGAATAAAAAATTTATGGAGTTTTTGTAAAGGATTTTTTGTTAGCTTTTTGTGGATGGTTTGGTGAGGATTCTTCTGTGTGGAGGGTTTGGTGAGGATTCTTATGAGAAAATTTTTTAAGGTTTTTTGTTATGGCGGGTTTGGTTATACGAACTAGTTAATTCAAAAGTGTTTATCAAAGTGTTTCTCCCCCCTAAAAAGTTGCAACATCAGTAGCAATTTTTACAATTTTTGAAGTAAACTCACTTTGATTGAATTTTGATTAGTTCATGTGTGTGAATTTGACACACATTAGATTTTTCAGAACCATTTTTCCTTAAGTTTTTCAATTTGAGTCCGCACAATGGCATAAATCTTTTGACACTTTAAAATAAAAAGAATTGAAAGGTTTTTTTAAAAGATTTAATAGTCAAGCTAAAGCATATCTTGACTATTGAATTAATCCACCCGCTCTAATACCACTTGTTGGTCTTTAAATTTGGGTTACACGATGACGTTTGATAAGTTAAAAGGGAAAGTTTTACACAAGACCGCTATGACATTAATAACACCATTTGTACTTTTCAATGCTTATAATTCTTATTAGAAATGAATCAAATAATTATAAAAGATAGTTGCAGAACACTATCCTGATTGAATGAAAAATAAAACTCTCATTTTTTGTTGAATCATAGCTTGCTAGCTTAACATATGATTCAAGGAGAGGATAACTCTGTCAACTAGTACATTTGTATTATTTTGTTTGTTTAAAATCTCTATCTATCTCTATTACAAACATTTTCTTATAGAAGAGAAAATATAAGGGTAACATGTGAGGGTTGTTGAGATGTGTCATGCATTCAGTGGAGAGTGCATCGTCCAATAAATGTTTCCCTTCTTGGAAAAAGCAACAATCATACTTTTGGAATAGTGATGACAACTATTTCCACATTTATGACAACTCTTTGTACTTGTTTGAATTTCTTTTTGCTTTGCCTTTTAAAAGTTTTTACTCATATTTCGTTTGTTTCTTTAGAGATAGAATTTTGAGAGTTATTGAGACTTTACCATATCTCCCTGACTCTCTTGTTGTTTGTAGCTCAAGTACTTCACTCAGTGACACCGCATCAGTGAGGTAAAGTCAGTGTTGCAAAAATTTGCCTAAGGGGGCCGATTAATCGGCGCTTAGGCGCAAAGCGGGGATTAACCGTTTTGATTTTAACTAATCGGCCTTATTAATCGGTTTGGTCATATATCGGTCAAATACCGATTTATCGGAAAAAAAAATCGGCCAAATCGGGCAAAATCGGTCAAATCGGACAAAAATCGGCTAAATCGGCCAAATTGGGCATATATTTTCAAATTTTTAGAATTAAATATATAAAAAGTCTAATACGATTAATCCCTGCCTAACTGATTAATCGTTAGGCGGTACCTAGCCGCCCAGCTAGCACCTAACGATTTTTGCAACCTTGGGTAAAGTGTTTCTTCAGTTGGTCTTCGACATCCCGAAAGCTTGTTGTTGGTTGATTTTTGTATGACACTCCCTGAATTCTTATCAGGGAAGCTTCATCTCACTAAAGCTCTCGTGTTGAAGCTCCATCGTGATGTAGCTCCATCGTGCTGAAGCTCCATCGTGTTGAAGCTCATGGATCTCCGAGTGTATTCACTCAGGGACTAATGGTACACTTGGTCTATATTATTTTCAAATCTTAGTCAGAGGCCATTGGCTACTGAATTGGCCCATCACATCCCTTCAAAATTCATTTATTTGGTCGCCTACCCGACTGAAATAATTGGGTACGTTTGTGTGTGAGTTTTTTTATTTCTTATTTTTGTAAGGTATTATTTTGATTGTGATTGTTGTCGCTTTACTACGGACATTTGATCATGTGTTTGGTTTTAGAGAAATAAATTGCGGGGACGTTGAGCTAACGGTCACCCGTGTCATTAAGTACACATGTCACTAATTACTTCTTTTTGAAAAATTGTCATTAAAATAATTCTTTTTGAGAAATAGTCATTAAAATAATCTTTAGTGATCTCAAAGGATTTTTGAATAAAAATATAAAGCGATGAACAAAGAATTATTTGAGGAAAAACTCTAGTAAATAGTCTTCAATTTAACTTTCTTTTAAATAATAATGGAAAATCTTTGCAAAAGCTAGTGTAGGCCAGGAGATATTATCTTGTGGTGTTTAGATAGTTGCCATTTTAGTGCAGATGCAGGAAATTTGCCATTTCAGACGTAACCCATGTGGAAATTTGCCATTTCAGACATAACCCATGCGGATATTTGCCCTTTCAGACATATCCCATGTGGAAATCAACATTTGCATGAACCACATTTTAACACGTGGATTTGTTTAGGAAATATATTTCATACGTGTAATTCCTTTTCTCCTAATCTGCAAATTTAGTCTATAATATCGAGAATGATGAAACACAAAAGATTTTTGTTATGGAAAAGCTAATTAAAATTGAAAAAAAATGATTTTGAAGAACTTATAATTATTTTCATAACGAAGAGGAGATTTAATAAAAACATGTAATAAAAGCTTAAAATTATGAACGTTTACATTAACAAATTTGTTGAAAAAATTTTGTTTGCCCAATTTATTAGTTTAAAAAAGAAAATTTAAATGATGCTTTATTTTTCAACATATTATTTGTCGTGAATTTTTTTGACAAAAGTATGGAATCTTTTGCGAGTTTTTCTTTGTACGTAAAAGATTAATTCTCTTGCCACGGACATGTATTTTCATACATATTTGATGACGTATGTGATTAAAGAACGCGCCGGACGACAAGCATCATCCGAAAGACCACTGGCCGGACAATCACAATGGATAAATTACGTGGCAAGAATCACGTGTTAAAGGTAAGTAGTTTTTTACCCAAAACCTCTTTTATCCAACAGTTCTTTCTAAAGATTGAGCGTGAGCCGCTTAACCCGGATATTACGAGAAGTTGTCCCCCATGTGGACAAGCGCGCGTGTTAGCCCCTAGAATAGGCATAGTTCGACTCACCATTCTCATATGTTGTAAGTTACAGTAATTATGGTTGTATAAATACATCAATCTCATTTGGTTAAGATAACTCATTTATTAAACTCTCACTATCATATTTAATACTTACTATTTCGGCTACATCAATAGTTACTCTCACGCCGAAGCTTGGTTTTAGAATCAAACACAAAGTGAGTCTAAGAACATCGTGGGATACGTACGAAAAAACCTTCACGCTACAAGCAGGTGGAACAACATTCCGTTTCTACAATATTAATACTAGAATTTGTGTCAACTAAATGACATTTAGTTTAACTTGGTAATTACAATTCGGGTTCCGATTTTTTCAAAGTTATTGTTTCGACAATTGGTGCAAATATTAGTTTAAATGCAAACCGTTGAACTAGCAATTGTCAGACATTTGATCTATAATTTTAATTGACTTTTATAATTTTAGAAACGATTAATATTTCTAAAACTTGGATGCAGGTAACTTGATTCTTTTTCTCTTTATTTTGCGAGCTTATACATCATTAGAGTATCTATTTGTACCGTAATAACCAACTTACTTTTTTGTACTTTCTACACCTACGTACTTGTTTGTTTTGTGATAATGGTACCCATATGACCGGCTAGATTTTCACGTCATTTATTTATTTTATTATCCAAATCTGAAATGACAAAATTACCATCATCTTCAACTCCTTTTTTCTCTCAAAACCTGCTAATAATTTCTGTCACCCTTAAAAAATTTCACCTATGTTTATAAAAAAGTTTTAATTTTGATAATATAGTGAAACTCCTTAGTCAGCCTTAATGAGTAGATGTCTTTCCCCCAAAAAATCTTAACTGTTGTCAAATAAATCAGATATATTCCATTTACCTCAAAGTATAGTTTCATTTTGTTTAGATTTATATTCCCTTTCTTGATAAATGCCCACAGTATCAAGATGTTCATACAATATAAATACTACATAATCGGCGTTTTGCAAGAGCTCAGGCTTGAACTATTTAAGATGAAAATTTTGTCCCTACACGATTTGTATTCAAAATTAAACGGACAAGCCTTACCTAATATATCCAAGATTAATCAAGATCTACAAACGAGATCTACATAAACCCAGATTAATCAAGATCTACAAAATCAAGATCTTAATCCCTACAAGAAAACACTCGTCATTCAAATAAGCTGTTAATCCACAAATAACATCTCAAATCCTATCAAATCCGGCGACATAAAAAATTAATTCATAATCCGGGTGCCAATCAAGCAACATACTCTTTTCAACCTTCAAAGGAAACAAAGAAAAACCACCCGACTACTGCGGGAGTGGTTGTCTAACAGAAAATAGAATTGGGTTTGTTCAAGTTTAGAAAAAATGGTGTTGGTTGTGAGCAAAAAAAATACGGGGTGATAGTCGTTGGTGTTTGTTAAAAATGTTGACTTTTATCACATCTGGCATCGTATACTATAATTATATAGTCTAAAATTAAATAAATATGCCAATGTGGAATAAATATGCCAGCGTGTCAGTAACAAATTACGTTATTGGTGATATCGTAACAAAATTTGAATGTACGTAGGTGTAGTAAGGACGAAAAAAGTACGTTGGTCATTTCGGCACAAATGAGAAAGTAGGTTGGTAATAAATGGATTTTACCCAAAAGTTTATTTTTTATTTTAACCATAGTGAGCTAATGGTTTATATTTATGTGACATGAAAAGTCTAAAATCTCATACATTTTCGTAATTTAATGCATGTGTTATGATTAAACATTTCATATTGTTGTAAAAGATTTATACATAGTATACATAAATTTAACATTAAGAGGTCTCTCCCTTTGGTGATATTGGCGACTAACCCTAAGTCTAAACCGATCAATCAATTCTTCCCCTAATCGTTATTATGTTTTAAACATAACCTTGATTCCCTAGTCCTCTATTATTTTATTTTATTTGGGTAAGTATGGTTTCTGATCTTTTGGCCGACTATTCTACGGGTTTTGAACCCACCACCACAGAGACTCAAACCAGGTAAACCCCTCCCGTTTCAGGAGGTTGGCGTGGCAACTTCAAGGTTGTTTGCACTTAGAAGGAATTAAACTTGAGAGCTCACACATTTTAGAGTGATAGCCACAACTCCTTTTTCCACTATGCCACCCTTGAGTGGTTAGTCTGCTATTATTTTTAATCGCTAGTGGGTTTTGTTTTGTGTTTTAGGGTTGTAATCCAAATTAGGGTTTGTGTTGAATCTTTTGGTTTAATCGCTAAGCTCTGTACGTGCTCTCCATGTCTACAATCCCAAATCGTTGTTCTCTTTAGTCGCATCATTATTGATTCAGTTAGGGTTTAGAACCGATTTAGGGTTTGACTTTCAATCGTTTGAGTTTTTCGTGCTATGTTTTCATTCGATTCTTAATTCGTTATTGTAGGTTTTGTTGAATTCGTTTTATTTACTTCTTAATATCATTGTGTTCACGTGTTTATTATCTTGTTCGTGTGGGGTTTTCTAAGGAACTGGATACTAGGGTGTGTGGTGGTTCGTAGTTAAACATGAAACGTGGGTTCTTGAGCTCGGGTGTGAGTGGTGTAAAACAGAAAAAGGGTAGGAATAATAATAGTGATCTTGGTAATGTAATTGGAAGTGGTAATCAGGATTCAGGTAATGGTAGTGTTCTAAATTCGCAACTTGATTAGAATATTAATGATTCTGGTGTTGCGACACATATTGATCAAAATTCACAAACTAATCAGATTATGGGTGGTTCTAATGCGAGTATTTCTACTAATGTTACCATTTCACCTTGATGACATCAAATAACGTCTATTTTATAGCATCATTTATCCCATGTTATTAACCCATTTTGTATAGTTATTGCAAAGAATTGTTACTTAATCATTTATATTTGAGAATTGCAGTAATTATGAAGTACTTGGTGAATATTAGCAAAAGGCACGCATTTTGAAGCTTAAATGAAGATATTTTGAAGATTACTATTCTGAAGACCAATACGCTGTATCCATCAAGGAAGATACGGCGTATCCGTGTCTGCACTCACCAAAGACCACAGAGGAATGAAGCCCAGTACGTCGTATCCAGAAGATCTCAATACACCATATCAAATATATAGTATGTGAATATTCTGGAAGATGTCAAGCGTGGTCCCTACTCCAATAAATCCCCAATACGCCGTATCTAATCCTTGGATACGCCGTATCGAACCGACTTCCAGACGTTATAAATAGAAAACTCAAAAACGAGTTTTAAGTGTGCTAAATCATATTCTCGATTCCTAAACCATAAAAGTCGATTTTCAGAGGAGAAAAAGAGCAGAAGAGGTCGAGCAACGTTATCAATTCCATAGGAGACAACGTGTTATTCCGTATACTTTAGTAATCGTTCAGTTTTTGGTATCATTCGTTAACTCGGTTAGTTTACCTTGGCTAAATAATTGCTTTTGTATTTATTATGACGTTTGAAGGCTAATACCTTCGGGTATTAGCCATTATTATAAAGATCTGAATGTTTGGTATTTGTTTATCTTGATTTATCGTTGAATGCTTGTTTATGTTTATCAATTTATACATGTTTACGTGCTTTTGTATGCTACCTATCATTCAACTGGATCTAGTGATACAGACCAAGTAAATCTAAAGTCTGGGATAGCTCTCCATATAGTAATTTATACATCTAGAATTATAGGGTCACAAATATTGTCCTTCTAAGTCTGTGTCTAGGATACGCTTTGGGCTTAACTAGTTAATTGGATATTGCCAATGCTTTATTCATCATGTTAACTAGCAGGTGACCTAGATAATTCAACAAATAACATTCTGATTCCTTTAGATAGTCGGACAAGTAGACTACTAGTGTATAAATTACCATTAAGCGGTAAGTGGGTAAAGTCTTTATGAGCTAGGGTTTAACAAGATCACCATTGATTTAATCCCTAAGATAGATTATAATTAGCAAATAAATATGCTTTATGCGGATGCTTTATGCGGATGCTTTACTTGTGACAGAATTAATGTGTCTAGGTCTTAGGATGATGTAACGCCTAAGTCTTAAGAATGATATGCCACCTCGAGAGAAGAAATCATTGCACTTAATAAATAAACCAACTTTCTAATCAGATTAATAATGGTTAATACAGTTTTCTTATAGTTGGCTCGGCCGCTCTTTTATCTTTTGTTTATTTGCGTACGTGGGTTAAAGTGCCTTGAATTGATTGTAGTCACCAACCAAACTGTGCCAGTCTCTCAGGCTGAAAACCCCTTTTCCCGTTAGAATTAGGATTAGGACTGACATAGGTTTAGAATAGGATAGAATTAACATAGATTAGATAACCAATGCTGGGAATTAAACTTATCATACTTAGTACTGCTCACAAGTTACAACTGCCAGTATTAATCAGTTAGTACTGCTAGAGTAAGTTAGTACTGCCAGTACTAACTTAAGACTGTTAAAAGACTTAAGACTGCTGGTTATAAAGTTACTACCACTGGTTCAAGATTAATGATGCTGCTGATATTAATGCTAATTAGTCAAATAGAAGACTCAAGTTAATGCTGATTAGTCAAATAGAAGACTGAAGTTAATGATGATTGAAGAGATTAATGTTGATTGAGAATTTGACTAAATATTTTGGAAAGTATTAATGTTGATTGTTAGGAATAAAATGCTAAGGCATTCCCACTGCTAGTTATATGGTTCCCACTGCTAGAGATTTTTCCTACTGTTAGTGTATCTCTACCACTGCCAAGGTTTCCACTGCTTGAAGACTTTCCACTGCTGATTGAAGATAAGGATTACTCAGAGTCAAAGACGCGTATTGTTATATTTGGAATGTATCTTGTGTATATCTCTTATATTTAGGAGATACGGTTTAGGTCTTATCTTGTACAGGGCTCCTTGTGCTATAAAAGGAGTCCTTAGGTTAGAATAGAAAAACACATTCAACACATACACATTCATCATATATACACATCTTTCACATACTACTCTCATAGCTTTAAGGTTTTGTAGACCCTAGTACTTTCAGAGTACTCGTATTATTCTCTTAATAATATTAAAGCTTTTTGGTTATTCACTATTTTCATTTCATTTCTTGATCACTAAAGGTTAGATTCCGCATAGCCTTTGGTGAAACTCATTAACAAAGTTTCTCTCATTGTTACCTTGTGTTTATCCAAGATAACAATAACCTTATAACCTAAGGCGTAAGTTTGGGAACAACACATTTTGTTTTTACGATGTTGTTAAACATCAATTATTATCCTTTTAGTATTATGTAATGTTTCGTCTCTATGTATATGCTTTCATAAGCTTATCATAAATTTGTTAACAAAACCTATACTATCAAGTGTCAGGTTATTTCATATATCTTGCCTTGCAATAACGTCTGTTTTTGATAAACTATATACATCAGACGTCAAAATTAAGTAACATTATATATGGATTTAGATGTGCCGTGATCATCTTATAAAAATACATCGTTTGG
>BQNB010037694.1:0-49269 GCA_026074375.1 Tanacetum coccineum | reverse complement strand
ATGATTCAAACCCACCTTTTTCAGGGGGTCTTGGTTGATCAAAGAACACAAGATGAGACATTATGTTTTAGTGAGAGAAAGTAGAGAGAGGGATGAATGAACTATGTGTTTATTAGAAAGAGAAAGAAAGTTACACAATGATTCAACCAACCCCTCATGGAGAGTCATGAGGGGTATTTATAGCCTAACACAAAGCTATCTATACCGTGTTTACAATAATAGTCCATGCGTGTAGCAGAAGGTCTATATCTAGTCCAATTCACGTGTAAGATGTCAGCTTCACTAAAATAGTGAGGCTAACATCACTTGCAAAGTTTATGCCGTAACACATCTCATTATAGAATGATGAGTCATTCGAGTCAGCGTTACGGTGTAACAAGGATGTTGAAGTTACGTCGTAACATAAATTTTATCTACGATAAGGAAGCCCATATCAGCATGATTACGGCGTAACCACACACAAAGGTTACACCACAACAAGTTCAAAAAGTATAAATAGAACCCTGTTAACATTAGATTCACCCTTATAACACAAGATCCGGAGGTATGGTAAAGTGAAAGAGAAATTAAGCCATATTATTAGAGAGAAAAGAGAAAAGATATGAGAAGTTGTGTGTGTGGTTGAGAGAAAAGAAGGAAGACACACACACTCACACTTTACAAATGTGAACTTCTACCCCTCCATGGAAGTATGGAGGGGGTATTTATAGTCCCGGGCTTGACTAGCTAAACTAACCCGACACGACTATAAATGATAAATGTAATTCCAGATTAGTCACCATATTTTAGGGCTAACAATCTTCCCCCAATATGTGGACATACGGAATTACTTACAATGTTCCTATCAGGTACAAATACAACACAAATAAAGTCTTCAAAAGCTGAAAATGTCTTCTGAGTTCTCCTGGTCTTGAAACTTGTACTCCAGTTTGGATCTTCAGTGTCTTTACTTGTACATGAACCATTATAGTATGCATGAGTTGGATTAACTTCCCCCAATCCATGCAGCATGTCTTTGAAAATTTTTCTTCATAGACTCCTTTTTGTCGAAGTTTCTGAATCAGCTTCCCCCTAAACCAACATCCCTATCTTGAGCAGATTCTGAAACATTGATGTAGCTTGAACAATCTTCTACTTGTCATCAAAGTGCACAACAGAATTTTGTAGAAGTCAAACCACACTAACAACCACTGCTTCTTGTCATTAGGGCTTGGTGAATATTTGTTTGGGGGTGCATGCGAGAAATCAGCAACTGTTCTTCTTACGTTTGCATAATACTTCACAAACCATTCTAAGTGAAGTAGTATACACTACTTCCCCCTGGAAGTTGACATGGTAACATCAAAGTCAATTAAGTCCCGCATACGGATTACTTACAAGTTCTATCAGGTATAATACAAACACAAATAAAGTCTTCCAAGCGCTTCCAGGCTAAAGATGTCTCTTGAGTACTCCTTGTCTTGAAACTTGTACTCCAGCTTGGATCTTCTATGTCTTTACTTGTACAAGAACCATTGTAGTATGCATGAGTTGGATTAACTTCCCCCAATCCCTGCAGCATGTCTTGAAAAGCTTTCTTTATAGACTCCTTTTTGTCAAAGTTTCTGAATCAGCTTCCCCCTAAACCAACATCCTTATCTTGAGCAGATTCTGAAACATTGATGTAGCTTGACCAATCTTCTACTTTTCATCAAAGTGCACAGCGGAATTTTATAGAAGTCAAACCATACTAACGACCACTGCTTCTTTTCATTAGGGCTTGGTGAATATTTATTCGGGGGTGCATGCGAGAAATCAGCATATGTTCTTCTCATGTTTGTAGAATACTTCACAAACCATTCTACGTGAAGTAGTATACACTACTTCCCTCTGGAAGTTGACATGGTAACATCAAAGTCAATTAAGTCCCGGATGTACACATTTCCCCCCATGATAGTTGCGAACTCTCGGAAGCATCATTGTCGTGTACGTCCATATACTCGAGAAGTTCTTGTCATAAGCACAAATCATGATTTACAAAAGAATCATTACCGTCTTGACTTCACAAACAGTAGAGGAGTTGAAGCAAGAATCAAGAACACTTGGTATAATCAAGGTCTTGTAAATGAATGTCATCAAAGAACTTTGAAGATTTTGCTTAGACTGTGAAGTATCTTTGTCTTGGAATAACACAAAAATACATGTGAGAAGTGCTGATTACATCTCAACCTTTAAACTCTCTGGCTAACTTACCAAACTCGTATTTTGTAGGCTATTGTCGTGATCACTTGGTGAAGTAAACCTGATATCCCAAACTTGAAACTGAAGTAAAATCCCCCAAATTTGTTACTTAATCTTGCACTACTGTTGATTGAAGAACGGTGCAGAAGAAAATCTCTAAGTACCTTATACCCAACATCAAAAGTATAAGAAGTACAACACCTCTTGAACTTATCCACATCGACATCTGCGTGTGACACTGAGTACTACAATGTAACTCCTTTAAGGATAGTTATCCAGGTTCTTTATCCAACCACCCCTTGACTTCTGAAACTAGATAATTTAAGTCTTTATATAATGATATTTCGTTCAAGCAAGTCATCAATCGATAGAAAATTAAAGAAGGTTCGGATGATGAATAAATAGACGCTTTGTGAAATCTTACTTCAATCGCAACTAAAGGAGTACCAAATAACTCCTATGATCACATGTATCGTAATTCGAATCTCTGCGTTTTGTTGTTTAAGTGAATCTTTTCAGGATCGTTTTGGGATTAAGTGTTTTTGTTTGTGTGGTGTGTTGTTATGGTTGATATATGTCTTGTAAGTCTTGATTTTTGATCGTTGTGTTTGTTTGTTGTGGAATTGGTGTTTTATATAAGTCCTTGTGATGGTTTAGGTTAATGGTTTGTTTAGGTTTAGCTTTGTCGTTTAAAGTTCATCGCCTTGAATAGGTTTGATTATGTGAAAAATAGCAAAAACCTCACCAAAAGTGAGCCAAACCGCCACCCAAAGGTAAGCAAATCGCCGCCCTTTTATGACCAAACCGCTACCAAAAACAAAGCAAACTGCTGCCTTGTTTATGACCAAACCGCCACCATTGTTACACCAAACCGCCGGCTAATATTAGGACAAACCGCTGGCATAAATTATGCTAACCGCGCCGAGAAAATCAAAACGTGGCTATTGTTTAGCAAACCGCCGTCAGTTTGAATTTGCAAACCGCCTGCCCTTTTATTTTAACAAACCGCCGCCTAGTTTATAACAAACCGCCACTTAGAACATTGTCAAACCGTCGTGTGTACCTATTCAAACCGCCACTAGATGGCAAACCGTCACGGGTTTTTGTCCAAACCGCTACCTAATTGGCCAAACCGCCGGCAAGTGACCTTTGGCAAACCGCCGGCTAACAAAATTGATTATTATAATCAAACTGCCTTTGACCTGGTCAAACCGCCGGCTACTTTTTCCCTAAAACACGGATCTTGTCCCCTCTTTTTGTCAAACCGCCACCAAGAATATAATTTAATATTCAAACCTCCACGAAGAACATAAGCACGATTTAAGCATAATAAGCCCAAATAAGCCAATTAGCTTCTCAAATAAGCTATAGGGGCTTAATACTAAGTGGTTAGATGAGTATATAACACGAAATAACAAGCTTTTCTTCGTGAATCATCTAATTCGAGCCAAACCACCACTTAGAACATAAAAAATAATTCAACCCTTTTAAGCTTATAAATCGATCTAGGAGCTTATGTAACTCTTTAAATGGTAGCAATCTAACATGTTTAACATGTAGATCAAGGAAAGAACAAGATTAACAACCAAATAAGCCTAAATTTTTTTGATCCGTGGGCTTTTTCCACAAAATAAGCCACGAAAATTTAAGCTTATGAACCACGAAATCAGTAGATTAACAACACGAATTTACCCTGTACTCTGATACCAATTGTTAACATTAGATTCACCCTTATAACACAAGATCCGGAGGTATGGTAAAGTGAAAGAGAAATTGAGCCATATTATTAGAGAGAAAAGGGAGAAGATATGAGAAGTTGTGTGTGTGGTTGAGAGAAAAGAAGGAAGAAACACACACACTCACACTTTATAAATGTGAACTTCTACCCCTCCATGGAAGTATGGAGGGGGTATTTATAGTCCCGGGCTTGACTAGCTAAACTAACCCAACATGACTATAAATGATAAATATAATTCCGGATTAGTCACCATATTTTAGGGCTAACAAACCCTCATTCTACATGTTCATCATCAACCCTTCTACCACAACATCAAGGGGTGAACCAAGCTTCCATAGGTCGAAGAAATCCATCTGAAGTCCAAGGGAGAAATCACTTTACTTACTTTTGTATTTAATCATTCATAAACAAATCCTGTAAGAATTATGAGCTTTCGATCAATGAATCCCTCTATTATTTCTTACTGTTCTGTTACCATGAGTGGCTAAGCACTTCTAGTGTTGGCCTAGTTATGTAATTACTAATGTTATGATTAATGTTTCCTGTTTGATTATCGTTTTATTAGATATCCTTATAGCTTATCATAGATCCCTGTGTTTTGGTAATATTGAAATGTAGCTTTGATCCTGCTAGTTCTTTTATTAAGCAAACTACTAAACTTAGAATTACAAAGGTACTAGGATAAGTTGACATCTATCCCTAGTGTAGGAATTGATTCGATTACCGCCTTAATTACCCTAAATACTTTAAAAAGCGCAGAAACTCTTTCAGAGAGGGTTAATAATCTATTCATGTTATAGACAAGTTTTTTGGATGGTTGGTACTTAATAGCTACAACCAGGATACCTTAACATTGAGACTTTCGAGCAATTGGGATCCATGGAAGTATAGGACAGACCTCGAACATCAATTCGGATCTGTCAATATTAGAACAATAATAAAACGATATTTAGACCTTGCACTAGGAAACATGTCATATACAATAGTAATGAAGTAACTAGGTTAGCACGCTTTTCTCCTAATAGTCTTCTTCTCAATTTACCTTTTCGCATTTATTTCCTGTTTTAATTCTCAAAACTATTCAAAACCATTTTCAAACATGTGACATTTCAAATTATAACTAATCTAAACTTAGCGCTTGAGACGACCTCGGATTTACCAATCTTACATTACACACGACCGGGTTCTCTGCCCGTTAGTGCGTGTAGACATCGGTGAACGAGTTTTTATAATTTAAAACTTGTTAAATTATTTCTTTAAAAAGAAAATACTCGTCAATTACTTTCAAAATGGGTTGTTTGGTATGTTTCTATGAGATAAATGTCAATAAAAACATGTGCTAATCACACTCCTAACAGTCCACAATACTTCCCTAACCTGTATATTTTAAAGTAGTAACGAAACAAAAATATGTGCTAATGACACTCCTAACAGTCTACAATACTTCCATAGCATGCTGAAAACCTTAAGATAATGTTATGAAATTGAGGCATTTATTTGTTTTTGTAACACTGACATGATCATTAAACTGGCACTTTAGACATTGAAAAACAGAGATTTGGCCTCTCATATACTACTGACCATACAATTTTTTCAATGTCTCAACGACATGATGATGTGAACTATTTATATTTTGGCGAAGGCCACGGAGTAGTCCGCGTTTGGGATGAGAAATCTGGAAAATCATCATTTTCTTGGGAGTTTACATGATTCTAGGATTAATATAACAGATTTCAATATGGTAAATATTAATATATTGGCTACAAGTTCATCAGGCGGAACTCCCTGCATTTGGGATTTACGAAAAGTTGGCAAGAGTAAGCCGAAATCTCTTGTGGTGATTACCTGTGACAGGGTTATACATTCGACTCACTTTAAGCCTTCTTGCTACTACAATGTACAATGCACGTGTTTAAATTAAAATGTTAGCTGTGAAAATGTTGATGGTTAAATTTCTTTTGCTTAGTAAATGTTAATCCATATATTTAGGTATCGATGACTTACCTTAACTATTTCAATATTATAGTCTTGATGATAAGATTGGAGTGCTTAGCAGAGCGAATTATGATGATAAAGTCATGATCAACCATAACAATTAAACAGGATATATAAGATATATACCATGCACGCGGATTAACCATATCATTCATTCCAACTAAACACTTTCCTAACATATTTGTTCTTTTACATCCAGTTGGTCCGGGAAAGATTGCAAGGTTGATCAATGCGGGGAAGATTGACTCTTTCGAGTTGACAACAATGAAAACTCTTAAGGTACCATATCACAGTTTGTTTGTTTTTTTCTACGTAGTTTTACTATTTTACCAAGTGCTTGAATCGGTGTATCATCACTATGTTTTAACATAGGATACATGGGCAATAGGAAAGCAAATGAGAGATGTAGTAAGGTTGGGACGTAGTTTTAAGCAAATAAAGTGGCTAATTCATCTTGAGGTTATCCTTTTGTTTTTAATTGTTTCAATATTAGTTTGTCATTTCCTTTAAATTTAGTAAGATTATGACTAATAGTATTATAATGGTAATTAACTTTTTCCCAGTGTTCAGTTTAGGTAACCATTGTGACAACCCACAATTTCAGGTCATTTTACGTCAATAAACTCAAACTATTTACTTTGAGCTTTTACGCGTTTACTTTTAATTTCAACCGTTAAGTTAAATCGCGTAAACCGAAAATCAACAATTAACGTAAACCGACATCAAACAAATAAAAGTTTACGTCAAACAAGTGTTATATAATTATTATGAAGGTAATTTATAACTTTTCATATTTTATTTTTATACGTTACGTAAAATGTTTGTATTTCGCGTTATGGAATTTCATGCATGCATGTAAACTATACCACATTTACCAATACCCTTAATATTTATACCTTAGAAAAAATCAAACAATTTCCTCCCCACAAACATAACCATAACTGGCCACCCATAGCTACACAAAACAAATACAACCTTTACTAAGTTGATACATAATACTCTTAGATACTTCCTTACAAGACCACTCTCCCACCTCTCCATTCTTACACAACCTACGCCCTTAGATTTCTTGAAAAATATGTACATTTTTTCTCCTAAATATCTTCTATATAATAGATGCATACAACTAGCTACATACTTACATTTATCATTTGCAAAATTCAACTCTCTTATTTCTCTCATTTTACCCACAGCTTAAAATAAGCCATAATCAAATCCATTTGTTTTCCATTTCCTTGATATTTCAAGCATACTAGTGTGTTCAAGGTTGATATCTAAGGTATTCCAAGGTGTTTTCAAGCTTGGGCTTCAAGATCTAAGTTAGGGTTTCAAGGTTTTCAAGTTAGGGGTTTATAAGGTTTTTGGGTTAAAAATCAAAGCCTAGGTTTTTTTTTTATCATAATCTTTGTAAGCATACTCTATATTCTCTTGTGATTTTTAAACATCTTGATTATGTTTATACATGTTTCTATACTTACATTATTTACTTTTGTACATGAACATCATGATTATATGTTATATCACCAACGAGTAAACTTTTATAAATATTTGTAAAGAAATCAAAAACACTACTTACTTATACGATTATTTAACATGTTGTCAAGTTTGTTCATAAACTAGCTTATTTGATTTTATACGTTATTTCATAATATTATGAAGTGTTGGATGGGATTAGGTTAGTTTGGATGTGTTGATTGTGGAAGAGGTTGAAGTGGTTAGATTAGAGGTTGTTGTTTTGTAAAAATGAGGTAAAAATTATAGTTTTAAAGTGTATAAAACACCCTTACTAATATCTTGTTCCAAACAGTAGGCTAGGGATTTTTTGGTGAGTTAGAACTTTAAAAATATGTTAGTACGTCTCAATACGATTCCGAGCATATAAAGAACTCGAAAAATAGATGTAAAACGAAGAAGTTATGGTCAAAACAAGATTTGAAACAATACCGGCAAATGCAGTTATTTGTATATAATTTGGCAGAAACAATTTTTTTAATTTTGACCCCTTTCGAATCCGAACTGGCTAAAGTATAAAACTAGAAACTTGCTCATAATGATTTTTTGGTAAAATAACGCGAGTTTTGAAGCCCGAAAGTATAAAAAGGAAGAGTTATTCTTAATCAAACTTGGACTATTTTTCGGACAATGACATGAAATTTCGTGCACACTTTTTACAAATGTATGTTGTTGTTATGAATAGTAAAACGGTGTTTTCGAACATTTTTGGGTCCGTTTGGACTATAAAAACCTTAGTAAATAATATAGTATCACTTATATAATATTTATACACGTTTTAAATTTTATAAATATTATTTTATAAATTAATCGGACTATATATATTGTCGTTGTAAATATAATAAAAGTGGTAAACTTAACGAAATCATTATTTTGATTTATAAGCTAAGACTAAAACTATTAGGTGGTGATATAACAAGATAAAATATAGTGCATTGTTTTATATTTACATGCGTTACTCTAAATTGACCTATAATTAAATAGGTTGCATACCGGTCTTTTTTGACGACATTCCTTGTTGATTTTTCCAGAATCAATTCCATCACTTAATGTGAGTTTATAGCCCCAATTTACTTGTTCAACAATACTTTATAAATCTCGGGGTGAGATACATGCATTGTTTTACATTTGGACGCAAGTACTCTTTTAAACATATTATGAGTTGCTTAAGTAGCGATAACCCATTATGCCCAATATCATGAACTGTTAATTACTTTGTGTAAGCACGTGTGTTATAAATAGATCTATTTGGGATTGACATCCCCGTCCGAGTAAGTCATGCTTACTTGTCAAACTGATGTATACCATATCGGATTTTAGATGTTGCGGGTTAAACATCTACACGGGTACATTAGTGCATAA
This sequence comes from Tanacetum coccineum, assembly GCA_026074375.1. NCBI lineage: Eukaryota > Viridiplantae > Streptophyta > Magnoliopsida > Asterales > Asteraceae > Tanacetum > Tanacetum coccineum. The sequence continues at coordinate 40,442 of BQNB010037694.1, read as the reverse complement.
ATATGCACACATACATAGTTGTAGCTTCAGTGTCATGAGCTTAGGGCAATAGTAATTACATTTTATGATTTTATAAGTATTACATTATTTCACACGTTGAACTTTTGCGGTCCTACATTTGTACTTACATAAACCTATGAATTCACCAACTTTATGTTGACGTTTTAAACTATGTTTTTCTCAGGTCAGTAACTGCATGCTATTTCGATAGCATTTTGGAGCATCATATATGAGTCACATTTTGCTGTCTCACATCATGAAAGATTTACTGCATTACTTTTGAACATTTGGTTATGTATTAAAATCTTTACGTTGGTGCTTTTGTATAAACTTTGAAATGAAATCAAACACTATCTTTCAAACGACTCATATAGAGGTCGTTCTTTATCTATCTTGTGCTTATGTATTATGAAGTAATGCCCCCGGTTATCATTTCGCTGCCACATATTTTGGGGGTGTTACAACCATCTCTTTTCCTTTGATGGCAGCTCCACCTATAAAACCGACAATAGCAGCAAGCATGCGATAAAAAGTCTATCAAAAACTCGAGTCTGATCCAGAAAAAAACGTTGTTAGACAAGTCTTATGTTTTCAAATAATGTAGATGAATAAAATATTTGTTAGGCACCTGAAAAAATCAAGAGTAGCTTGAGTGACCTTAGCAAAAAAATATAGCTGTAAGAGAGAAGTGCAAAAATCATCTTTGTGGTTTGTCAAAAAACCGTCTCACGTCCCTCGTTAAATAATTGTTCAAAACACATCCCTCCATCAATGTTTTGGGACACGATACATCCCTTGGACTAACAGTGCAAAAAATTTTCTCGTTAATTATTAACGAGGGTCTAATTTTTAACGGTGCAACTATATATGAGGGTATTGTTGTCTTTTTGCTGTCACAGGGATGATTTTTGCACTTCTCTCATAAAAAAAGTTTTTTTTTTGTTTTTTAATTTAAAAAAAAAACTTTTTTACATTATTATACGTAAAAAAAATTAATTTTTTTTACAAAATCTTTAAAAAAAAATCGCACTTTACAAAAATCTTATTTGTTTTAAAAAAAAATTAGTTTTGTTTGTTTTTAAAAAAAAATTACAAAACTTAAAAAAAATTCATACTTTTACAATCTTAGTTTTGGAAAAAAAATGTAAAAAATTTGTATTTTTTAAAATCTTAGTATTTAAAAAGTGCAAAAAAAAAAAAATTTGTAAAAAAGGTGCGAAATTTTAAAAAAAATTTAAAAAGTGCGATGTTTTTTAAAATTTTTTAAAAAGTTTTGTAATTTTTTTTTAAAACTACGATTTTGGTTTTTTTAAAAAAATTTAAAAATTTCAAACTTTTTTTACAAAACTTTTTTAAAATTTTTTGTACGTTTTTAAAAATAAGATTTTAAAAAATACGAAAAAGATTTAAATCTTTTTCAAAAAATTTAGATTTTTAAAAGTGCGAATTTTTTTAAAATGTACAATTTTTTTATAAAAAGTTTTCTAAAAAAAGTACGAAATTTTAAAAAAAAATAAAAATAATCGAACCGAAATTGTACTTTTAAAAACTTCGCACTTTTTAATTTTTTTTTAAGATTTTGTAAAAAAATTAAATTTTTTTTACGAATAATAATGTAAAAATGTTTTTTTTAAAATTAAAAAACAAACAAAAACTTTTTTTAAGAGAGAAGTGCAAAAATCATCCATGTGGCAGCAAAAAGATAACAATACTCTCCTATATAGTTGCACCATTAAAAATTAGACGCTCGTTAATGCTTAACGGAAAAAAAATTGCACCGTTAGTCCAAGGGATGTATCGTGTCCCAAAACATTGACGGAGGGATGTGTTTTGGACAATTATTTAACGAGAGACGTGAGACGGTTTTTTGACAAATCACAAGAATGATTTTTGCACTTCTCTCTAGCTGTAAAGATAAGCCTAAGATATTGATCATGGGTTTGGGTATCTAGATCAAAAAAATGTAATATGTATTTTAGTTATAAAAACCTACTAAATGTGTATACTATGCTGTATGAAACCGAACTACCAATGGAAAATAAACTTTCTTACCCAATCCATATTGTGCTGCCGCATTTGCAAGTTTTGGGTATCCGAATGTATACGTAACAAGTGATAAGATATAACAAAAGTTCCACAAGGAACATGCTCTAGAAAAAGACAAAAGCGCTCGATCTGGGCCTTTGATTTCAGATTGAATCCTACGATTGAAATATAAAACAAAGGGGTATTTTCGTAATTTCATGATCCCACTAATCGAATTCACTGGGTCGGTTTCTTTCTCTTTCATTTCCACCACCCCTAATCCACACACACACACACACACTCCAAATCCACCCCTAATCAAACCCTAACTACTTTTCAATCAAATTTATCATAATTGACGATATAAAATAGATATACGAGATGAAACAAGCCTATCTAAAGACGATCCGTTACGACAATCGTCTTCGTTGCCGTTTTCCGATCAAAATAAGCCTCGGTGTACATTCGTTTAAGATAAGATCGGAACGTAGATTTTATGTTCATTGTTGCAATAGAATAAAAATCAACATGTAACAATATCGTACATGTAGGTTACAAAGACTAGCAATGGTGAGTCCAACAATAATATCATCTCTAAACTTTTTTCCTATTATAACATCTTCCCCATTCGAGAATTAGAAAAATCGCTTTTAGGCCAAGCACGAGCTTCCAAATTTCGGTTAATCCTTAAATGGTCGTAGAGGATCATTTAAAAAGAACGTTTCTTTCACCGTCGTTCTGAAACTTGATGTTAGACATAAGAAAAAGTTCAATTAAGATGCAACCCGTGTGCATCGCACGGGTCTGAATGCCTCGTATTTTATAAAACTTAATACATTTATTTATAGTTTTTAATTTGTTTGAGAAAAGTAAGATCAGATCGTTCAAGATCTTAAGATCCTATGGTCAAGATCGGAATCATGTTAAGATCTTATCTCGCAAAGATCTTACGTGGGAACAAAATTGTTTTTGCTTTACTGAATCATAAAATAGTAAGATTCTAAGATCATGATCGATATCTTAACAAGCATGATTTTCAATAAGGTTACTCTAACGCTTACATTCATTTTAAAACGGCTTTTTATTCAGAAATAACAAGACTTAGGTGTATGTGGTCTAACGTTTTCGTTCCTTCTCTCCTTTCTCAAATTTGTACCTTATATAGTTTGGCTCACTTAATCTTTTGTGAAGATGTCAGGTATCTTACCGATCTTAGTTGCTTAACTCAACTTAATATTTGATATTTTTTTCTCATTCTACATGCTAAACAGCCTAAAGTTCGATTTTGACACATGTTAACACATACAGTTAAGCACATCAATTAATCGTCCAATCATAAATATTAGATTGCGCTAAAAAATTGGATTAACAAAGGATTTTTTATTTAGGTGTAAACCAGCTATCAGAACCAAATGTTATGTCTTCTTGTTTATGTTTTTATTTATCCTCTTACATACTTGGCGTCAATTATTTGCGAACATATATAAAATTTTCACTTTTCACTTACATCTGTCATGTAACATATGAGAGTAGAAAGATATAGAGTGATATATTATTTTTCATAAAACTATAAATGTACCCAAGTGTGTGTATCACTGTATCAGGAATGTGACTTTTTGTGAGCTAAACGCAACATATTTGCATTTCATGCCTCACGACAAGGAATGCAGAGAATAGCCTAGTTTATTTTCTTTACTTAGACCAAATAAAAGTATAAATTTCCCAACTACATTCGTACAAAAGAAACAATGTTATATAATGGGATGTGATCCTACATCCGAAAGAATAGAGCGAGATTAAAATCCCATGGTCTAGCGACACATGACAAATTTAGTGTTGGACGTATAAACTTTTTTGTTCATAACGTACACTATCAAAATTTATACAACAAAAACCCCATAAATTAATACGCGATAATTAATAAACTCTCAAATATAAGATATTTTTCAAATCCCGGTTCATTAATTTATAAATGAGGGGGTTTGCCCGCGCTCCGCTGCGGGACGATTTGCGGGCGTTGTTTTCGGTTGGGTGTGATCATAAGCCGTTGAGGATCCTACACGCACCGTTTTGTAACACATTCATAAGCTACAACAGACATATACAGTTGGCAATGGGTTTGAAGGTCTAAGTAATAGAACTATGATAAGATGTAGATAAGACGTTTACCTGCACCGTGACCAGAACTACAACCCTCATAAATTATCCTGAGAACCGAAACAAAATGGGGCATCTCCAGCCTTGGTCTACACAATCAAATAAATTCATATATTAACACCAATCCTGAGATTGTTAAATTGACAAAATAAAAACATTAAACGGCTTAAGTAGTATTTGTATTCTCTCAGGTAAGTTCAAATTGTAAAAGAATGATTTACCTTGTTGACTCCTCTGATCTTCTTTGCCCTGTTCTTTCTCTCCTTTAACTGTTTTCGTGACCTCTCAGCCTTTGTGTCCAAACCATTCTACACAGTACGAAAAAATGTTAGAAAATGGATATATAATAAATGCAGAAAAAAGTATGTCTAAACTTCAAGCAACATAAAAGCTTAAAAAAGAAGCCTATGAGAGTGAGCGGTTTAACTCAATAGAAAACACAAACATCATCAGCAACCTCGAGGCTTTGACTTCAGAGTCGACACAGCAACTAAACGGCCTAATGGCACGTGTAACTATGGGTGTTCGTCGATTAGCAGTTGTTGATGTCGAAATGGGTCGGTTGGAGCTGGAGCATTATTGTAAATAAATCCTAAGACTGAAGTGAGCTTCTCACCTAACTAAACAAAGTTTAATATAACGAATTTTGTTTTTTATAACATGGTACAATCGTTGTATTTTTGATGTTATACATTCATGTCTCAAGTTCACAACAATATATAGCTAGAGTCGTTCCCCTATGCATAAAGAAATCTCCAGAACCACCAACTACTGATATGTCCTAGTTTTGACCATAATCGGATCAGCCCCAATAAAATTGGTGGTTTCCAGATATATCGCAGGTCTTACCATCGGAGGGTGATGTATTCAAATTTACAGACGCAACTAAAGCCATTCTTTGCCATTCCAAATTTCATTTGTCTGCATTTATCCAAATCCCATTTGTCTGCATCAAATGTTTGTATCTGTGCATGGAGTGTGTTTATTATAATTAGTAAGGAGAAGATAACAGAAGGTTCAATATGCACATTTTTTTCATTAAAATATACAAACCTGCATTAACCAAGAACTTAAGAATATGGAAGACTTTTTGGGTGGTCCATCCATAGTCTGGCACTCTTTGTTGAATCCGGATCAATTGCATCTGCAACAGTAAAAAGTTATCCATCATTGCTAACAACTACCATTCTAGTACTTTTGGTGCGTTTTTCGCTTTTTAAAGTGGTAGTACGAAATAAGATAGTCAGAATCCTATAATCAATGTTTTAAAGACATGGCTGAAAGGTGCTGGTTGTTTTTGATCATAAATAACCGTTTGAGAGTTTAACAAAGCGTCATAGTTAAGAACTTATTAGTAGTATGACTCTTAAACTCACTATATCCAAACACCACAAACGGGTTAAATACCACTGAATATGCAATAATCATATGATCATTACCAACAGTCATTTTTTTGTACTTGAAACTTCTGTCCTTACCTACCAACGTTAGCACCTGTTCTTTCCTCTTGAAACGCAAACAACAGCAAAATAAACTTGAAAAAAGAAGATGGCCCAATTAAAAAAAGATTCAAACCATTTTGTAAAAATGAGCAAATCTGGGTTATATTTTATTGTTGACAATCAAGTAAGTAAAATTTAAAAATCCAGCCAATTTCTACGTCCAACCATTTTGACGGATCCGATGATTCTTTATTTTTTTAGCGGAAAATATTTATTGTGCGTTTCTTCGAATTGTTATGCTCCTTTGTTTTCCATACAAAAGTACATCATTCTAAATAGATATGAAAGGAGGAAAGAGAAGCACTTTCCTGTTGCTTAAAAAAGCTAAGTTTGCTACTTCCATAGCAAGGTGATAGCACACATGTCACAGATGAATGTTTGAAGAACTTCTTTGTTTCTTCATCATGAGTTCCCATCACTCCAGCCTGCATCAAATTTTTAGATAACAATCATTATAAACATGATATAATCATGGAAACAGGTTTCTTTACATCTTTATTTCATTTATTTATAGCTTAACTTATCAGAAAAAGAAGTGCCACAAATCTGCTCAAAAGAGTGACTTGCCAATTAGCGTTAACCAAGTAATAAAGATCTTCAGTTAATCCTGTTATAAAGTAACTTCATGTCTGAAGTGTTTTTCTTTAGTTTATATTATGTGTTACATAACCCCGACTAGCCCTTCTCTACACATGACAAATCTAGTGTTACGCGAAGCTAAGTGATGCATAATAAGTACAAATATCTTCTACTGTCGCCAAACTTCCAAATTCATGACTTTGTGTGGAGCGGGCCATGTCCGGTCTTGATGCGGGGGGGAAAATATTCCTTAACGTTGTTCAATTATTGATCAACCTTAAGGATATTGTTACTAAAGAGTTGTTGAGACATCCGAGGGAGTGTGGAGGGAGATCAAGTAATTAAAATATGTGGAGGTGAGTTTGGGGTGTTGTTGGGGTTAGAATGGGGCTATGGGGGAGTATAAAAGTAAATATATAATAAATATATATAATAGTTCCAAATTCCTTAACGTTGTTACAATTATTTATCAACCAAAAGGAACGTTTACTAACTATTTGTGATATCGTCCTTTTATAAACAAACATAACCACTTTTTCTTATCTGTTGACATTTAATTATCGTCATATTAGCAATAAAACAATCAATATAAGCAATCAGAATATAAAAGTATACCACGACACAATGTTGAATGTCCTTACTGTGTTAAGGAAGAACTTATTATGGGAAGTCTTATCATCCCAAACCAACAACAAAACACAACCACCTTCTTCCGACTTATACTTAAGCAAATCACCAAGCGTCAAATCACCACCTCTCGGCAATGACCTAGTCGGCTCTCTAATTAACTTAATCTTATGGAAAACAGACCAACCAACGATATATATCATATGATGAGCTTCATATACGGCGTAACAAATATCCTCCCAACACGAATCATGCCTAAACACCTTACCACCGTCTAATTTAATCTCCGACATGAGACGAAGAAGAAGAATGAAGGGTCGGGAATTTGGGGGTGGAGATAGCGTTGGTGGAATTTGATGACCAAGGGATACGTGTTGATTAGGGGAGAAACGGTATACGGAGGATAATAAATATCGGGTTGGATCCCGACAATTAATAGGGTGGATCGGGTTAAATAGCCGGTCGGGCCGGGGCGGGTCGCAATAAGTTCTTTACCCGGGTTTCCCTGGTTTTTGTAGGTTTGTATAATGCATTAATATCAATTAATTAGTAACTTTTTTAATTAACAAATTTAGGTAGTTTAGTTAATACTCAATAGTAGTAACAAAATTGTTATTGAAACAAACCGGAAAAACCCGATAGTCTTTATGGCCACATAAAATAAAAATACATTTATCTATGTTACCTATCAATTTTACTTTATTTAACAATCCTAAACATCTTCAAAACTAAGATATCTTTTTCTTTTCGTACAAACAGTGACTAAGGTGGTGTTTATTTCAGTAAGACATAAAGTAAAAGCTTTAAGCTTGTGGTGAAACAAAAAGAATACAGAAATGGGGCAATATGAATATGAGAATACCATAACTTGCAAATCATTCAGCCATTAATCTTTTTACCAAAATCATTAATAAAGCTACAGTTCTCATTCTTCTAAAATAAAAACTCAAAGTAAAACTAGGTTCATCTCAAAACATGCAACTGCCAGAAACAGAACTTAACAAACAAAAATAAGTTGCATAACAGTAGCCCTAAAGCCGACATAGCATGAAGTACTGTTGGTTCCATTGGTTCACCCTGTATATAAACCCCTATGAGCTCAATAAGCTCTTCTAAATGAGAGTGGAATCCCCCATATCGTCGTCACTATCTCTTTTATCTTTTTTTTCTCCTCAGTTGCACGTACATCAGAAGAATGCTGCTCTCCACACACATTGATAACCTGCACAAGAGTTAAAAATATTTTATATGCAGTATTAGATAGTATCCAATAAAAGCACGGCGTTTTCTTTATAACTAGATAACAACAATTTTCCATCTTGGATATGTCACATTATAAAAGTTTCATCCTGATGTTTTTTTTTTTTTTTTTTTTTTTTTTTTTTTTACCACTTTGCCCACTACAACTTTCTACAAAACGTTCATAAGCAATAATGTTGGTCAACAAAATTCGTCCTTTTTGTCATTATTGACCGGCATTAGGGATGTATTTACTTGATAGTGTTGATACGCAGGTAGGTGTACACGGTACTCAGTATCTCGCTAAGCATTTTGTTGTTGGCACATATCTGATTTGCTTATTCCAAATTTTCTTATGCAAAATAAACTTCTAGGAAAAGAAAAATATACACTTGCAGCAATTTTTCGTTTTTTGTCATTGTCGTGATGAGGCATTTTTTAGGATGTATTAGTGGGTCGAATGATGGAAATGTTCAAGTAATAATAAAGTAAACATCAGTGGGTGCATTTTCTGAACAAACTATCTTGGTTTCTTTGTGCAGGGATAATAGTGTCGGAACATTATCAGTGCTTTCCGGCTATTGGAAATATTAAGATCGATGGTTTGAAGGTATTTTTCTTCCTTCAATCTTGGATACAAAATGTTTTGTGAGTGTTTGGTTGGAGGTTTTGGGTTTGAGGGTATGAGTTTGTAGTGTTTGTTTTGTCTATATGGGTTTGATACCCCTGATATCAGGTACCTTCCCTGCCCACCTAAATGGTTGGGTTTATAAATCTGTACGCGTAGTGATTCCTTAGTTTAAACCAAATGCCACCTTAATATTTTGTTATTTTTTAATTGTCGTAGGTAAAACGAAGAGGAAACTTCTAATCACTATCGTACTGAATCGATGCGTGTGGTTAAGGGGGCTTTGCTGTTACAAAAGAAACATGGGGGGGGGGGGGTTTTATCTCGGTTATATGTTTCTCGGAATTAGAGCAAAATTGTGGTGTTAAACACGTGGATAAACATAAGGCGGGGGATCAAATAGCTTTACCTTGGGTAACAGATAACCACTCAATTGATCAGGGGTCACGATCGTTGCCTCCCAAGATAGTACCATTCGATCCCAAAGTTTCTAATGTTGGCCAAATTACTATTTTTGATTCTCTTAAGGGTTGTCAGAAGCATAGTGAGAAAGATAGGCCGTTTAATAATATAATAAGCTCCAAAAAAAGAACGCGCGCTGTGCAAAATGATAATTTGTCGGAGGATGCTTCAGGGTTAGGACCCTCTGTGAAGAAGAAACGCAAGACTCAAAAGAAAGAACCCACTGTAAAAGCTTCAGAAAATTAGGGGAATGAAAATACGATTATTTCCAATAACAAACTTTCTGAAAAGTAGCCACAGTTGTCCCTTCCGATGTAGTAAACATTAGAGCGGAGACACCTCTTAAAGACGCAGGAGCGAGTGAAACTTTGCCCGAAGTTTCAATGGTTTTGGAAAAGAATATCCAGCAAGAGGTGCCTTCTGAAGTATCTCAGAAGGATAAAGACAAGGAACTGGTTCAGAAAACAGTTGTGGGCAAAGTTGAAACTGTCTGCTCTTTAAATTTAAGTTGGAAACATAGACTTAACAATGGGACAATGATTCAGCCCAAACCACCGTGTAGTAGTCTATGTTTTAAAATTCAAAATGACTGAACCAACTCAAAATGACTCATAAAATTCATAAAATTCAAAATGACTGAACCAACTCAAAATGACTCATAAAATTCATAGTTCAGCATGTGGAAGTAAACTGATGACTCTAAAATTTCACTTGCATTCCGTAAATTTCACATTGCAGAAGCATCATACTGAACAAATCAACACTCCTTACCAATACTGAACTCGAAGATTGACATAGTATAAGCACAACTATCAGGTTTAGCTTACAAAGATTAAATTTTCTTTTTAACTAACTAGTGAGTAAAACTTACTTTACTAGAGGATCTAACCAACTTTGCAATGTCCTCATCGATTAGTTCTTTTTCATCAACTTCATCTTCATCTACACAAATCAATACGATCTATTATTGACATATTAACATATAAATATAAGAATGTCAATGCATGAAAATAGAATGAAAAAAGTATATACCTTTTAGATCAAATATCCAATCACGAGTACACAACAATGCTTCAGCATTTGACGAACACATCTTCAAAACTAAGATATCTTTTTCTTTTCGTTCAAACAGTGACTAAGATGCTGTTTATTTATTAAGAGACTTTAAATCTGATTCGCATATTTGAAAATCTAAATATTCGGTAGAAAAGTCTGAATCTGATTTCCATCTTAATCTGAATAAGTGGTTGAGAGATCTGAATCTGAATGAAATAAAACTGTTTGTTTTGGTAAAAATGTCTAGATATGTTAAACTATAGTTCTTACAATTTAAATATAAAATAAATGCATTCGCACAAGAAATAAACTTTATTAAATATAAAAAACAAATTTATAATATAAACAATTTAAAGTTAAAAATCTTTTAAACAAAACATACAAATACATGTTTATATGACAAAAATAAACGTGTCAGAATTTAATTTAATTTTTTTTTAAAACGATTAACTAAATGAGTCGCGTCTGAATTGAGATAAATTAATCCGAAATCGAACCCTTCAATTTGAACAAAATATGAATTATCACATATCATCTTATACACTCTTTATTTAACAAACTGTTGGGTTCAGTTCCTGAGCCCTTCAGTCTTTCAGTTGATTTAAACGTAAAATCCCCTAAGTTACTGAAGCTGAAGTAGTTCAGTTTGAGATGCTGAAGTTCCTTCAGCATCAGCTCTTCAAGTCCTTAGAAGATTGGGAAGTATCTTCACTTCAGTTTATGCAGCGATACATAAACCGAAGAAGGCCCTTGGTTGGAGCTTCTGTTCAGTTTGGTTGACAATTCTGAGCTGAACGTAGTCTATCTCTTTAACAGAAGCTGAAACACAAGTTTCACTTCTAGAAGGTTTACAAGGCGGGAAAAAGATTGCTTTATACCAAAAGGAATAAAACAGTCTACCTTGGAAAAGGTGCTTCTAAAGTCAGCAGAGAAGTACATTCGCTTTTCCTCAAAGGACTGTACCTAGTACTCTAAAGCATGTCAACATTTAATGTTATCTCAACCACCCATTAGATGTGTGACACGCGTACTAAGGTTAACTTGTAAACCCTAATCTCTTTGCCTATAAAAGGAAAGAGATTCTCATAGTAAATGTTATCTATTCCAATTAATGTGAAAACACATTGAAGAGTTCATTTATCTCTCAAACAAACTGACTTGTACCACTGAAAGTTGAAGCTTCAGTTTTGGTCATAACAAGTTTGTTTTCTTAAACTCTTAACATAGGTTAAAGTTTAAGTTCGAAGGAGATAACACCCCAATTGTCATTCAACCACCTTGCTATTCCGCAAGCAAGGTGTGTCATAGATACTTTATTTGATTCTAATAAAAATCTATACGTTAAAAAGTACTTCTGTGTGTTTTAAACTTGTTCTTTATATTGTTTATATATATTTGTTTAAAACTCACTTTGTTGCTATGGAATCTGATTAGTTTAAAGTTGATAAACCTTATATCAGATTCCAAGGGACCAACAAGTGGTATCAGAGCCTTCTAGTTTATAAAATCCCTTTAAAAAGGATATATAAAGGCTCAAGATTTTTAAAATCAAGATCCATCTTAAATGGCAGCAGTAGAAGTACCACAGACTCTTGAATACACGGGTGGCAAGTTAAATGCAGCTCTTGTACTAGAGGTGGAAAATTTCACCAATTGGAAAAAGAGGTTCATGTGCCACATTATTGGTATTGAACCTCAATTTGAAAATATCATCAAAAACGGTCCTTTTATCCCCATGAAAGCTGGTCAAAGGAAGCCAGAAAATCAATGGACTGGAGATGAGAGAAAGGCTGCTAACTTAGATCAGCGACTCAAAAGTCTCATCATGTCTGTTCTTCCAGATGACCAAATAAACTGTCATAAACTGTTTAACAGCTAAATCAACATGGGATGACCTGATACTGTATCATGAGGGCCCTTCTGATGTGAAAGAAAGTAGGGTCATGGACCTGAAATTGTGCTATAACACCTTCAAATTCAAAGAAGGTGAATCTCTAACACAAACTTTTACCAGATACAAAGCTTTGATGAATGAGCTAGTAAATGATGGCATCAAACTTTCAAAGCTTGAGATAAATACTGGTTTTATAAATGGGTTACCAAAGAAGTGGCTAAGTTTTTGCCAAAGTCTCAGAAACACAAACAATATAAAAGATTTTGAGCTTGCTTCTCTATTTGGTATCAAATATGAAGAAAACCTTATAGACATTATTTATGGGACTGAAAAGAACAAATCTCTTGTCTCTGCAACACCTCTATCAACTGCTTTCTTCTCTTCCTCTATTGTTCAGGACTTACAAGATAGTCCTGATGATGAAGAGGATACAAGAAGCAGTCATGAGTATCTAAATGATCTAGAGGAAGAATACCAAGCAAGAGCCCTTTTAGAAAAATCTAAAAGATTCTTCAAGAAAGGTACTCAAAGGTTCAGCAGTGCAAAAGCAACTAACCAAACCGAATGTCACAAATGTGGCAAGAAGGGTCACTTTGCAAGAGACTGTTGGTCAAAACTTCAGTCTCCACATATCAGTCACCCTTTTAACCAAAACCTCTTAGTTCTTCACATCACAAACCTGAACTAAGACCTACCAAAGACTTTAAAGCAAAATACAACAAAGTCAAGGCTAAACTGGCTCTTCTGAGTTCAAGCTCTTCAATCTCTAAAGCCTCCAGGTAAAGAACAAAGGTCTTATCGTTGAAGCCTATGAATGAGATGAAGAAGAAGTGTCATCAGATGACAATGAGATGGTGGAAGTAAAAGTACTCATGGCACTAGCTGAAGAAAATAATGCTGTTAGCAAAGAAGGTGCCAGAATTGATGAATGGGTAAAGATCTCTATGAGAAAGGTACACACTCTTCTTGAAATAGAAGATAATGATGATAGAAAATTCTGTCTAGATTATTTGTGTATTGATCTTAACTATGTTGAAGAACAAAAAAGTAACCTTTTGTCAAAACATAGAAATCTTGTTCATGAACTGAATGCATGCAAAGAACAACTTTTAGTATTAAAACAAGAAAAACTTGATTTTCTTACTATGCAGCATGTAAACACTGAAAATTCTCAAAGAGAATAAAAACTTAAGAACTGAACTAAAAGAGCTAAAAGCAATCACTAAAACATGGCTTAACAGTTCTAACAAAGTAAATCAGTGTATCAGTGAACAAATTCCCTCTCAAAAGAAGAGAATTCTGGGAATTGATCAACTCACTAAAGATCCCTCTAGTTCATGGCTAAAAGACCTAGTCTTTGTAAAATCTTCAGCTGATGACACAAAAGTGACCATACCTGGTGTTGAAAGACCCTGGTTGTCCGAAGCTGAAGGTTTTATTCTGCCAAATCATGATACTGGTAGGATACTCCCATCTGAGTCACAAAGAAACACAACTGATCCTTCAGTTGTTGTCACTAACTCTTCAGTGACTGATTATGATTCAGCAGATGAATCTTCAGTCTGTAGCACCCCTCTTCCTCCACTGAAGAAGTTTGATGGTGCTGAACCTATTTATGGACCAAAATTTTGAGGTCAAAATCCACATTCTAAGCTGAAACTTTAAAAGGTGTCATAATAAATGAACCATCCTCAGCTCCTTCTAAGGATAACAAAAGCTCTTCAGCTTCAAAAGTTCACTCAGCTCCTGCTGGTAAACTAAAGAGTGTGAAAATTAAAGATGATCATCCCTTAGCTATTGTAATGAAAGAACTAAATAACTTAAAATTACAATTTAGCAAGAACCGGTCATCTCACTCCAGAAATGATCAATCACAACATACATCTCAAACAAATACAAAACACAATTCAAAAGGAGTTGCGAGCTGTGTGGCCTAAACAATCATCTAACTGAAAATTGTTATAAGGTTCTGTTTTGCAAAAAGTGTGAGAGAACTGATCACAGAACTTGTGATCATGCTGAATACATTTCTACCATGAACATGTCTCAGCATCTCAAAAGTCTAGGTAGAATGTCTTCAAGACCTAACATCCCAAGACCATCAAAACGCTTCTTTCCACCTTGCATTCACTGTGGTGGTATAGATCATTTATCCAATGAATGTTTATACTATCCCATATTTAAGTTATGTGGAAGTTATGATCATGACACAAATGGTCAAACAGGATTATTCTCTAGAAATAGAAGATTCACCCTAGAAATCCTCAACATGCTTTTAAAAAATGTGAAGCTTGTGGTAGTCCAAATCATACCACAACTGATCACTATGATATTGAATGGTTCAAAAAAGGTAAAGCACTTCAAGCCAAAAAGGCTGAAGCTCTAAAATCAACTAGAGATGAATCATCAAATGCTATAAGACCAAGACTCCCCTAAAGGTGGGTTTCTAACAAAACGAACCAGTTGAACGTATTTGTCAGTGTGACAACAGGAAGCCCATCCTAGTACCTGTACAGTGGAAGCCTCCAGATAAAAACAATGACTGTGTCAAAAGTTACCTGCACCAATAAGTGGGAAATCAACCAGGACCTAAAGTGGGTGTTTGGAGATGACTCTACATGCACAACTAAAGGTTATGGCTCTATCAAATGTAATGGTATATTTTTCACAAAGGTAGCATTTGTAAATGGCCTTAAATACAATTTAATTAGCATCAGTCAACTCTGTGATGCTAAATATATTGTTTAGTTTGATGAGAAAGGATGAACAATCTTCAACTCTAACAAGAAAATTGTTATGATTGATCCTCGAGTAAGAGATGTATATGTTCTTGACATCACATCTTCTGCTCAAGAATCTTGTTTCTTTGCCAAAGCTTTTGAAAATCTCAAGTGGCTTTGGCATAAAAGACTTGATCATCTAAACTCAAACACTCAACAAACGGCAAAAAACAAAAATCTGTTATTCTGACTTCCCTCACTTGTTTACTCAAAAGATAAACCATGTTCATCATGTGAGAAGGGAAAGCATCATAGGGCCAGCTTCAAAACAAAACAGACATCCTCTATCAAGAAATGTCTTTATCTTCTCCACATGGATTTATTTGGACATGTAACTCCTAGGTCCATTAACCATGAAAAGTATACCCTTGTCATTGTTGATGAGTACTCAAGGTACACCTGGGTATACTTCAACGAGCAGAAAGAACGTCAAGCACCTGAAACCATTATGTCCTTCATCAAAAAAGAGTTAAAAATCAAAATGACATCAAAGTCAAACAACTCTGAACTGACAATGGTACTGAATTCAGAAATAGCACACTTGTTAACTTCTGTGATGAAAAATGGATTTCTCAAAACTTTTCTTCTTCTTACACACCTGAACAAAATGGTGTTGCTGAGAGGAAAAATAGAACCCTCATATAAACTGCAAGAACAATGCTTTCAGGATCTGTCTTTTCTAAACAATATTAGACTGAAGCTGTAGCTACTGCATGCTATACTCAAAACAGATCCACCATTGTGAAAATACACCTCAAAACTCCTTATGAAATTTTTCGTAAGAGAATCCCAAACATCAGTTTTCTTCATGTCTTTGGATGTCCAGTTTATATCCACAATCATAAAGATCATTTAGGAAAATTTGATAAAAAGCTGATGATGGTATCTTCTTGATAGCCACTCCGTGCGTCACTGCCAACATCGTCTCTCAACTGACTCTCTGATCTCTTAGGACGCGACGACTCACATGATCAATCCTCACCCTATGCACAGACCTACTCCTGCGACCTCCCCTTAGTCTAGACGACACAACCATGCCCGTCCTATCACACTTCTTCATGTCTTTGGATGTCCAGTTTACATCCACAATCATAAAGATCATTTAGGAAAATTTGATGATGGTTATCTTCTTGGATACTCACTTTGTCTCCAAGGCATTCAGAGTCTTCAACACTAAAAGACAACAAACTGAAGAAACCTATCACATCACATTTGATGAAAGCCCTGAGGCCATCAAATTCTCAAAACCCTCAGTTGACAACATCAACATTGCTGAATCAGAAAGATATCCACCTGATGAATATCTTCATCCTTATGAACCTTCTCAAAGGTATCAAACAAATAGAAATGATGTGTCCTTCATAGAACCCTATAAATGTCATGAACCAATGGTTCTTGAAACTGAAGTTTCATCTGATCAAAATGATCAAACAGATCAAAATGATCAACCTGTTCAAAATGATGAAATCTTAAATGATGATCATTCTGAACATTCCAATCACACCAATGATGAACAAATCATTAATAGTCTCCCAAACACTGAAGACATTCAGATCTTTGAACACTTATCTTCTCCAAATACAGAGGACACTTCAGCACAAAATACTACAATCCCAAGTCCTCCTTTACCTGTTCCATCAATGGTCACTCCAGCTCCTCAAGACAGATGCACTCAAGAACAAAGCATATTAATATCAGATATCACTTCATCAGAGATGATATTCTCAAAGGGGACATTGAATTACATTTCATTCTCATTCAATATCAACTTGCTGATATCTTCACCAAGCCTCTAGATGAGCCAACTTTCAAAAGATTTATTGTTGAACTAGGTATGCTGAACATTGATTCAAAACCTGAAGCTTCAGCACTGACTGAAGAAAACTGAAGCTTCAGTGTCTTCTTCCAAAACTAAACAAATTTTCATGTTAAATATCAGTTTAGTTTTTGCATACAACCTTTAACTTGCTCGAGTAAAGTAACTGAGCAATCACATGTGTCTCATTCATGGATTTGCATAAGCATATGTGATTTTGTCGCCTTCGCTGGAGCACATATTGGTTAACTTAAGAACTGAACAAAACTGGTTTATTTTATTCAGTTCAGCTTTGAAAAATAATTTTATCAAAGTCTTCAGCTATCTCTCGAGTGAAGTAACTGAGCAATCACACATGTCTCATTCATGGATTTGCATGAGCATTTGTGGTTTTTTCGCCTTCGCTGGAAGATTGATGATGATAAAGATTACAATAATCATTTCAGCATGACTCAACACCAAACCTGAACCTAGTCCAACTTTTTCAAAACATTAATCTCAAGGTCAGTTTGTGATTTTTAAAAGTAATATTATTTTATAAAACTAATTTCCTTTACAAAGAAGTTGTTGAATTAAAATATATTAAAAAGAGATGTCCAAAAGTTAGAATGACCTCATCCTCTTTCTCTCACCTACTTTTGTAGTTGAATAGACGGTTGTTCACTGTTCTAGGTGTCAGAAGCATGTTGTGCTGACTTTCATTAAATACAAAGTTTAGCACATATGTTGAAATCAAACCCTAAACATTCTCATAACTTTAACACCTCAAATGATAATTATAAATTCTCAAAGGAAATTTTGTAATTTCATCAATCATATAAATCACAATAACCTTTCATAACCCACTCTCATAAATTCATCAAGAACAAACAACACACACACCTCAAACCAGATCAAATCCTTAAAACCCTAACTACTCAAAAATGGTCGGATCATCATCACTTGACATTACTCCCAAGGAAGAACCTGTCACTCTTGACAGATCTGAAAGCCCAAACCTTTTCTTACATGCTACTCAGGTTGAGTTCACCTTTGATGAAATCACTTTCACCACCAACAATGAAGTTGCACTTATATATCTATCGCATCCCAACCAAGAATACTTTATGGTTGTATCAGACTTCATTTCAAAATGCTATCTAAAGGAAGCATTCACAAGATCCCCAAATCAATAAAAAGAATACCTAAGTAAATTATGGTATACGGCAAAGGTCTTACTAGACTCTAAGATTTGGATATCCACTCCCACAGGAGAAGTTAGAGGAGAGATAGGTATCACCACATTTAGAAATGCTCTTAGAGCATAATACTTACCTCACTCAAGTGTGTATGTTCCCTCCATAACAACTGTAAGACCATGGTTTGAAACGATAGGGTATAATAGGGAGATTGGGGCAAAAGGAACTCTAAAAAGAGTTGTCTTCCTCCTAGGTGGAGGTTGCTGATGGGTCAGATCATTCAGTGCTTAGATGGGAAAACAGGTGGCCTAGATCAAATATCTAATAAGGATGCCACCATCTTGTATTGTTTGGAAAATGGTGTCCAAGTAGATTATGCCAATATAATTTGGGAGGATCTCATTCACAAGCTGAACAAGAAGACTAAGGAAAATATTGTTCCATATCCTAGGTTTATATCTCTTCTACTTGAACATATGGCACCTAAATATGATAATGAAGAACTCACAATAAACCCCACTCAGGTCTCCAGTGTTTACAACCGGATACTAAAGCCAAACCAACCTAAAGAACCTCCCTTTACTGACCACATGAATGCCATCTGCAATCTAGATATGTATGTGGACTCCAAAGCTCCCAAATACTCTTCTCCAACTGAAGAGGTTCCCCAAGGCAAAAATCCTGGAGCTAGAAGTGGACTCAGAAGAAAACAATCTTTAAAACACACATCTGAGTCCATCACTGAGGCATCCAAATCCCAATCTAGCCATTCAAAAAAGGAAACTAAGTCTAGTTCGGCCATGGACACAAGCCCAAGCCATCCTTTACCTCCCACACCAATGGTTGATGAAATGCATAAAGAGGCATAGCAAGCAGCTGATGGTCCAACAACTTTAGGGGACACCAGTAAAGATAGAGCCCACCCTTACCTCGGTAGTGGTATGTCTGCATTTCCTATAATTGAACCTGCTTGATCAACTTCTTTTATTTTGCACTATGATTCTGCATCAGGACATGATGCTTCAGCAGATTTCACAACTGAAGCTGATCCTGGTATATCTGCTCCTGAGGATTCCATACCTTAACAACAAGGTACGGATGAAGGAACCAAAAACTACTCATTTGCTCACATACTTGCAGGATCTAATCCAAGTGTTCTTGTAGATAAAACCAAATTTGTTGGAGATGGGTTAAAAATTGCCCACACTGCTCCAAGTGCAAATACGGAATCAGGAGCTGGTGACATCTCATGAAAAGTGAAACTGGAGGATTTATCATATATCTTAAAAGATACAAGATCTGCCTTCTTCACTCCTGACTCCCCCAACAGATGAGCCAATCATTGTCTTAGATAAGAGTGAAGAGGAAGAGAATGCTGAAAATGATAAAGACACTAAAGATACTCCAGTCCCTCTTCCATCTTTAAAATCAGCTCAAATTCAAGAGTTAATGGCTCAGGTCCACTTACTTCAGTCTCAGAAGGAAGAGCTGGAGCAAGCAAAAGTTAAAGCTGAAGCTGAAGTTGCCTCAATGAAAGCCAAGCCTTCATATCCAGACAGTAACCAGCTAACTGAACTTCTAGTAACTTCCCTGAAGCCTGAACTATCCAAACTCTTAGCCTCACATGACTTTGCTAGCTGCTTGCCTACTAAACTGAAAGAACTCCCCTCAAAGATCACTGAATTATTTAGAGAAATTAAAAAGCTAAAGCAGCATATTAAAGACATGGAAATCGAGCTACCTGGGGATCTAAAAGAGGTTCTATTAAAACTGGAGACCTTCACTTCCACTATCTCCAGTCTCTCATCCTTGGTTGCTGAACTGAAGAACATTCAATGGGAACTTCCAGCAGAGTTTCTTGATTTACCAAACCTAGTATCTTCAGTTCAAGAAAAGCTCAAGACTTTGGATTCTCTTCCAGGTCTTTTGAATAAGGTTACCAATACTTTAAACATATTTTCCACTTTGGTGAGAAATATATCAGGAGCCACCGCCACAGGTGTTCCTTTAGCAGACAAAGAAACTGCTTCACCTGCTGAGGGGAGAAGGATGCTGATACAAACCTGAAAAATGAACTAGTTGATCTCTTGGGCATAGATATTGTCACATAGTACTACAACAAGAAGTTACTCTATGAAAAATACTATGAGAAGATGAAGAAAATAAGACAAAGCTCCAAGATCATCAACTGTGATGTTCTCACTAAAAAGGGCCTTATCTCACTGAAGGTATATAGGGAAGA
The DNA here is from genome assembly GCA_026074375.1 of Tanacetum coccineum. Classification (NCBI taxonomy): domain Eukaryota; kingdom Viridiplantae; phylum Streptophyta; class Magnoliopsida; order Asterales; family Asteraceae; genus Tanacetum; species Tanacetum coccineum. The sequence continues at coordinate 20,257 of BQNB010037694.1, read as the reverse complement.
TGGGACAGCATAATTCATTAAAAAATTCAAAGCCAGTGACTTATAACTGGCTGAATGAAGAGAGGTAGTACAAGCTTGTCCTGATAGAAAAGAAAAAGGATGGAAAACTATCTATGAACTGATAAAGACAAGAATGGAATACCTTGAACAAACTGAAAAAGAGCTACATATTGACTTCATAAAATCCCTTCAAGAACAAGATCCTCTGGATGAGCTAAATGATTTAGATAACAAGAAAATTAAAAGAACGGGTGATTCAACAGACCATTCCAGGTCATCAAAGAAACACAAGTCATCAAGTTCAACATAGAGAAGAGGTTCAGTGAGCAACAGGAACATCAAGTGTAATAATCTTTTGTATTGACTTTATCTTTTGTAAAAGTAATGTAATGAAAGTTGAAATGAATGGTTATCAGTTTATGTTGTTCAATTTATATTAGTTATGTAAGAAGAAGTTGTTTTGCTCACTTACAACTGATTTTAACTTAGGCTATTTGTATATTCAAATAGGGGGAGATTGTTGGGTTCAGTTCCTAAGCCCTTTAGTCTTTCAGTAGATTTAAACATAAAATCCCCTAAGTTACTCAAGCTGAAGTAGTTCAGTTTGAGATGCCGAACTTCCTTCAGCATCAGCTCTTCAGGTCCTTAGAAGATTGGGAAGTATCTTCACTTCAGTGTATACAGCGGTACATAAACTGAAGAAGGCCCTTGGTTGGAGCTTTAGTTCAGCTTGGTTGACAATTCCAAGCTGAACATAGTCTGTCTCCTTAACAGAAGCTGAAACACAAGTTTCACTTCTAGAAGGTTTACAAGGCGGGAAAAAGATTGCTTTATGCCAAAAGGAATAAAGAAATCTCCTTTGGAAAATGTGCTTCTAAATTCAGCAGAGAAGTACATTCACTTTTCCTCAAAGGACTGTACCTGGTACTCTAAAGCATGTCAACATTTAATGTTATCTCAACCACCCATTAGATGTGTGACACGCGTACTAGGTTAACTTGTAAACCCTAATCTCTTTGCCTATAAAAGGAAAGAGATTCTCAGAGTAAATGTTATCTCTTCTAATTAATGTGAAAACACATTGAAGAGTTCATTTATCTCTCAAACAAACTGACTCGTACCACTGAAAGCTGAAGCTTCAGTTTTGGTCATAACAAGTTTGTTTTCTTAAACTCTTAACATAGGTTAAAGTTTAAGTTCGAAGGAGATAACACCCCAATTGTCATTCAACCACCTTGCTATTCCGCAAGCAAGGTGTGTCATAGATTCTTTATTTGATTCTAATAAAAGTCTATACGTTGAAAAGTACTTCTGTGTGTTTTAAACTTGTTCTTTATATTGTTTATATATATTTGTTTAAAACTTACTTTGTTGCTATGGAATCTGATTAGTTTAAAGTTGATAAACCTTATATCAGATTCCTAATCTTCTCTGATTAACACTTTGAATCTTGCTGACGATTTGAGCCGTTATGGGGTACCACTTCTTAACATTCTCAACATTTTCTGACTCAATATTCGGAATGTCTATCCGAACCCGTTTGAGACGACTCTCTCATCGAGGAGGTGACTCCCATCAAAATGAAGTACACAAAAAGACGTCAACAAGCCAAGAAGAATAACAAAGATTTAAATGATCCATAGAGCCCAGAGGAAGAGATAACATTGTGTAAAGCTTTAGTAGATGTGTTCGAGAATAGCGTTGAATGAAATAATTGAAAGGCTTCCGGGTTTTGGTCTCAAGTAGTTAAATACTTTAAGAAGGAAATGAAGGAGTCGAAAAGAGGATACGAGTTCTGCAATTTCAAATGGAAAAATAGGCATAATCATAAACTTACTTAATTTTGTGCGGTTTACAATTCTGTGAAACAGAGGCACTAGAGTGGTGCAAATGACCAATTCTATTACGATTTAGCGTGTAAATGGCAATCGGGAGACTTTCACACTAACCGAAGGTTGAAAGATTTTGAAGAACTACCCCAAATGGAAATCGAGAGAAATGCCATTGTATTTAAGAATTGAAAATCAAGTGCTTCCACAAAATTAATGACATTGAAAACCACTTTACACGGCACTTCGGACTCAACACATATTAGTTTGGATTTGAACGGCGAAGCAACTGATTCAAAGGATGTAGAGGTTCAGAAGGTTCGACCTATCAGACGGGACATGTCAAAGAAGAAAACATCATCCTTCACAGCTTGTTCGGAATCTTCATTCTTGTTGACACGTTGCTCAATAAAAGGAAAACACGACGCGTCCTCTTTATTTACCCAAAGGCAAGAATATTTATAGGAGTATTTGAGAATAAAGGAGCGGGAATTGAAATTGAAAGATCTGAGGCGTCAGGAGCAAGCGAAATTAAAGAGACTAAAGCTTGCACGGGAGAAAAGAATGGAAAAATGAGGCTTGCACAACAGAGGGAACTTGAAGAACAAATGCTTGCACACGAGAGACAACAATTTGAGTTAACGTGAAATGTATGAATTTAAAAAATAAGAAAAAAATGGAGAAATACCTCTACTTCTACAGTGAACGCCATGACCACTTAACCGGGATACAACTAGAAAGGGTCTTGGGCATGAAGCAAAAAATCAAGGAGCGCCAAAATTTAGATTATTAGTTTAAGTTTTTTAATTTCTATTGTAATGTTTTTAATTTTATTTAAATTATTATTACAATGTTTTTTTAATTAAATGTTCGATCATCATTACGGGAATTTAGTCTTTGTGTTAGGTCTTGAAGAAAGAAAGTTAAGTTGACACTAAAATGACAACGTTGTGCTATAAGAGCACTCGGTACGGTAACGTTGTGCTCGGCGTTGAGCTTACGTGGCTCCGCCGTTGCCGGCGTTACCACACCGTTCATGGGCGTTGGCCCCTGCGTTGGTGCACCAACGGCCGTTGGTGGCTGTTTTTTTTAAAAAAATAATCAAAATCACCCCCTATACAAACGACTATTTTTTCAAACGGCTATTTTTCAAAAAAAAAAAAATCAATACCCACTCTATATATATTATACCCCAACTTAACCATTTTACATAAACAAAACACAAACACTCTCTACACAAACACTCTGTACACAAAAATGAATCCATATTTTGCAACGAATCCAAATGACATCAAAGAAGAACGGCAGCCAAACTCTTTCAACGTCGATGATGAATCTGACGTTTACTTTCTTCAACAAGCGTATCAGTATCACGAAACGTTAATAGAAGATGAAAATCGTCCCGTGCTTAAATGTAACCCGATCTATCGTGATCGAGAGGGTGCCGAAGATCGTTTGATGTGCGACTATTTTAATGAACTTTGTAAGTATCCTTTATACTATTTTCGAAGAAGATACCGTATGAGCCGAAGACTATTTTTGAAAATAGTCGAAGGCATTAGCACTTATGAGGCCGACCCTCTTCCAAAGCACTTTAAATTCTTTAAAATCCGAGCCCATTGTACGGGTCGAATGAGTCTTAGTGTTATTATGAAATGCACTGCCGCAATACGCTAATTGGCATACGGTACCACACCCGATGCGTTTGATGGATATTTGCAAATGTGTGAGCGTACTGCACGTGATTGTCTTTTATATTTTAATATGTGTATTATTGACTTGTACATGTCCAAGTATTTAAGAAAGCCAACGTTGGAAGATGTTGAAAAAATATATAAACAACATCTTACGCATCATGGTATTCCGGGAATGCTTGGAAACATTGATTGTATACACTAGGAGTGGAAACAATGTCAGGTATCATGGCAGGGACAATACGGTAAGGGGGGTAAAAAATACCCAACTATAATGCTTGAAGCTGTTGCTTCGCAAGATTTGTAGATTTGGCATGCGTTTTTTGGGGTAGCAGGTGCCAATAACGACATTAATATTTTAGATAATTCTTCTTTATTTGATGACCTACTTGAGGACAAAGCCCTGTAGCTCTGTTTGTGGTAAATGGTGTAGGGTTTGAAAAGGGGTATTACTTAGCCAATTGAATTTATCCATAATGAGCGACTTTTGTCAAATCTTTCACGGTTGCAAATGACGCGAAACATAGTTACTTTAAAAAGCGTTAAGAAAGTGCATGAAAGGATGTCGAGCATGCTTTTGGTATTCTCCAAGGACGTTGGGGAATAATACAACAACCGGCCCGTCAATACCATGTCAACAACATACGTCGAATCATGTATTCTTGCATCATAATACATAACATGATTTTAGAAGATCAAAAGATGGTGGTTACTGACTGGAACGAAATGTATGCTAATCCGTCAAGAAATATGCAACGTACATGGGTTGAAAGATGTGAAACGCACCGTCGAAAAGCGAAAGAATTACGGGACCGAGAAACGCATATTAGTCTTCAACACAACCTTATGGAGCATATTTGGAATGAAGTTGAACACGAAGATGAAGACTTTTAGTCGTCGGAGCGCATGTTTTTTTATGTATTTTTTTTCTTTGTATGTTTTTAATTTTTGAATGTTATTTTTTTAGTATTGTAATGTGTAATATTGTTTAATGAATGAAATATTTAAGTTTGTTTATGGGGTGTTGTGAAAAATAAAAAAGTAGGTCCTGAAAAGTGGTGTTAATGATGTTATGATTACCTGGGTATTTTGGGTGTTGGTGTTATGATGTTAAAGCTGATGTGACGCTGATGTGGCGGTGTTAATCGTGTTACCACACCTTGTGCTCTAAGTCTTAGAGTGTGTTTACTTTTTTTTAATGAAAAAAAAAAGTGGGTCAAAAGACTTGATCCTTCTTAATTGAGAAAGATATTAAAATTTTCCTCTCTTTTAAGTAACTAATTAAAATTTTCATATCTAACCAGTTAATTTAATATAAACACCTCCTTAAACACTTATCGTTGCATTTACCGTGTTTAAATTAAATACATGAACACCATCACAAAATTTGTTAGAAATATTTTCACAAGTATATTAAACACACATCAACGTACATGATTTCATTTGGTAACCTTCTAACCTGGCCAACAAGGAGCTGACACCTGTCCACAAAACTTAACCGTCTTTCATCACACACACTCACTTAACCAAACAAACTCGCAACAAATCCCAAAATTTCAAATCACTATTCACTCCCGCCTCTTCTTCCTCATTCAAATTTATTAAAAAAATATATAAAAAATGAAATCACGTTTTCCTAATTCAACTGAACAACTCGTTGCTTCTTCTCTTCTCCTTCTTTCTTCTTATCCAAGGTTACTTCACTTTCACTTTCACCTCCATTAATCAATTCATTCAACGCTTAATCACAACTAATATATCATCACGTTAGGTCAATTTCACGATTAACAGTGACGTAATCAAAACTAACTGTAATCTCATCACTTTAATTCAGTTTACGTCAATTTTACACCTCGATAAAGCTAATTTTACTGTTTTGATGACGTAATCACACCTAACTGAATTAGTTTCATTATGCGTTGATTAACACTCGATTAAGCTATTTACTGTTTTGGTGACGTAATCACAATTAAGTGATCAGTTTCAGTTTTACGTTGATTTACACTCGATTAAGCTAATTTTACTGTTTTGATGACGTAATCATAACTAACTGTATTAGGTTCATTATGCGTTGATTTGCATTCGATTAAGCTATTTTTACTGTTTTGATGACGTAATCACAACAAACTGTATTAGTTTCATTATGCGCTGATTTACACTCGATTAAGCTATTTTTACTGTTTTGGTGACGTAATCACAACTAAGTGTAACAGTTCCAGTTTCACGTTAAATTATAGCTAGATTGATAATTTGTTACTGTTTTTTAGTGCAATTAACAGTTACGGAACAAAAATGAAGCGAGATATCGATTATTCGGAGAGTTTGTTGCCGCATAAATCGTTTTCCAGATCAACAGCTTCATCTACTGTGAGTAGCGATGATGTTTATTCGTCTGATGAAGCTCATGCACGTGGTTTGAGTATGGTTACTTCTTCTGTTGCTTGTTTTGATCCTGAGTTTAAGTTTAAGGTATTCATTCCTACGCTCTGTTTGTTAGATCTAGCTGTATGAATGTGCAATTTGATGCGTTATTGATGAATTACGGTTTTGATAAGCTTCGATTTGATCAATCGCTCCTAATTTCGTGTTAGGTTTATGTTCAAATAAGTGATCAAAGAGCCTAATTAGCGCTCTGTTTGGTTCAAATTGGAAATATATTCATATTTTGTGCTTAATTTGATCGTTAAACAGATTAAATTGTTTCATTTGAAGTGTTTACGTAAGTACACAGTAATATAGATGCGATAATTTATTTATTATTTTGATTTGATGCGATGATCCGTACAGTTTTATTTAGTGTAGCGCGTCGAATTTACTGTTACCAAGCTTAATCGTTGTTAGTTGAGATCGTTAGTATACACATGTGATTGTTTAGTGAATTTAATGATCCGTACGATTTTGTGTTGATGATGTGATTTGAGAGATGAATCTGTAAACTGATGGAATTATGGATGACGTGTAATTGTAGGTAGTTAGGAAGAGTAGATCAAGGACGTTATGGTTATCAGATTGTCGTAAAAAATCGAGTGCTATTGTTGTGTCTGAGAGGTCTGGTAGCTCGTGTTTGACTTCAGAAGGCTCGTCGTGTTTGTCTGGTGGTTCAAGTAGCTTGGTTTCTAGCTCAAGGAGCATGGTTTCGAGTTCGAGGAGCCGTGAGTTGAGGATAAGGAGAGGGAGGAAGGTGGTTAGGGATGTGAAAATGAGGATGAAGATGAAGAAGAAGCAGTCGTTTTATGTGGTGAATTCGGCTCATTTGTTGCGTAGATCTGAAGCGATTTTGAATGTGTTGGCTTGTATTGGATGTGCTTCTGAAGTTAGGATCAGACAGTTGCTTGGTGATAATCCTGATACTAGCAAAGCATTGAGAATGTAAGATGTTGACTCTGTTTTAACTTTCAAACAAATTGCAGCATGCCACGTGGCATAAAGTGCACTACACGTGTGTATTGGTGATGACATGGCATTAAGTTGTCTGTACAAAGGTGCCAGGTGGCATTAGTTTATTGTTAACATTCAGTCCTGGCTTTGTGACATGGCATAAACTTATTTATAGAAAGTTGCCACGTGGCACGGTAAATTTAGGAAGCAAGTGAAAATCACAGTGCATCATTTGATACTTATGTAAAAAGAAAGAAAAAATTGTTGGTTACATGGGTAAATGACACTTGTAAATGGGTGATGACATGGCAGGTTGCTGAGGAAAAAGGAGGTGAGAAGGTCAGGAGCTGGAGGGAAAATTGATCCATTCATTTATCAGGTAAAGCTTCTTTTTCTTGTTAACTGCATTAATGTCAATTGAAAGCTAAAAGTATATGCATTGCTAACTTAAAAGATCTTATTCAGATTTTAAATTGTTGGTTGATGGGTGGAATAGTCATATTTACTTGTCATGATGGGTTGAATAACTAGAACAAAATTGTTACTATGATTTAAACTATAATGAAAATTTAATTTATATAGAAATCTGTTATTCTATAATTTGATCATGGTTTTATATTATGCTATGGGCTACTTTATTATTGAAAAGCCAAATATAATTTTTTTTTGTTTTCAATGTTTCAAAATTCTTCATTTATAAATGTGTATACTGAGTTTAAATGGTTCTGTATATTTAGTTTTGGAATTACTGCATTTTAACAATCAGCTATTTCATAAAACATACTGTAGTAGTATTCCGTAACATACAGTCTTTGAAAAGTTACAAAGCCATCCATGTCATTGTTAAAAGTTAAAAGCCTAGCATAGTTTTGGGAAGATACATAAATGTCAGTTCAAACAAGAACTAGAAGTTTGGGTAAACTAATGAAACGGCTTATCACATTTACAGAAAATATATTGTTTGTTTTGGCACACACTGAAAAACTAGTATTACTAGTTACTAGTGCAATACAAATATCATATATTAAAGTTGAGCTATTAAAGATTTAAAGTTTTCTGACCAGTTTTTTTTCTTCTTTTTTGCAGATAGCTGAAAAGTAGCTGTTTGCTTCAATTATTTGATGATACCCCTGCTGCATATATATACGGTTATAGCAAGATGCCACTAATTTCCAAGTTTTGCTTCTACAAAGAGACGAATATTTAGATTTATCGCTATAAGGCCCGTTCATGTGATATTTGTCTTGAATTGTTAGCTTATATATATACTTATTATATGTAGTATTGTTTAGCAGAATGCATGAGAAATTCAAATGTAAGAAAAAATCTCTCATGCATACTGCTTACTTATTATCTCATTTATATGTTGCTTTTGATAAGAAGATAGTTTATATTATACTGAACATAACATATCTACTTAGTTGTGAATTAAGTGACTTGCAAAAGTTGCAATATCTTAGTATATTTCTTTGCATATTTGTTATCTCATTTACTCTATTACCTATTACATTGTTTTAACTGCGTGAGGCAATAGATAATAGATAAATCATTCAACACTACAAATTTCAAAATGTTAATAGGTGGATCAGTTGAGTTGAAATGGGCCAAATTGCGTGACGTATCAAAAGCAGTCATCTTTTTATTCTCCTAAAACTGAGAGTACTAAAATTGGGTCAATTGGCCCAACCCAAACTGTTTTGTTCCGAAGATAACGGCCGAAAATGTAAATTGGGTCAATTGGCCCAACCCAAACTGTTTTGTGTGTCCACACCTGAATGTTTTCATCACGTATGAAATAAAGTTGAAGCTTCTCAACCATTTTATTAACAAACAAGATTCCTAACTCGCGCTGCTGCGGAGCGCGTGAGACCATTTTCACAACTAATCGATGACGCCAGTTACTATTTGTCGGTCGTTAAGACTCACTTTACGATGAACTGATAACATCAAAAACTATTTCCGTAAATATTTTATAGATATATATTAAACTTCAATTTTTTTTATGAAATCATTCGCATGTCAAAAACACTGCAATTGGGCTCATTTTGTTCGTAATTCGACGATCTTTTCAGTGATATTTTTTTCCTCGAATGAATCGATAAATGGGCGTTCCATATTTGATAATTACAGTTTGTTATATAAAAAGTCGTAAGTAAGTGAAACTTGAAGGTTAGTTTCGTAACTTTTAGCAAACTTGAGGGTGCAATTTATATAAATTTTAATTTTTTTATCGTAAGTCGTGAACTTAAATTTTTAAATATTATTTTACTATTCAGGTGAATAGCTTCTGGGTTTTAATATAAGCGAGGTTCGTAACACGCGCGTCGCCACGGAGCGCGTGAGACTATTTTCGCAACGGATCAATAATGCCAATTACTATTTGTCCGTCGTTAGGGCTCACTTTACAATGAACCGATAACCTCAAAGACTATTTTCATAAGTATTTTATAAATATATGTATTAAACTTCAACATTTTTTTAAAAACCGTACGCATGTCAGAAGCATTGTAATATTAGGCTTGTTTTGTTCGCAATTTGACGATCTTTTAAGTCACATTTTTTTTTCTGGATGAATCGATAGATATGCGCTCTATATTTGTTAAATAAAGTTTGTTATATAAAAAAAAGTCGTAGATAGGTTAAAGTTCAGGTTGCGTTTTGAAAATCGTTTTTTAAATATATATATTAAACTTCAAGATTTTTTATAAAATTGTACGCATGTCAGAAGCAGTGCAATATTGGGCTCGCTTTGTTCGCAGTTCGACGATCTTTTCAATGACATTTTTTTAGAATGAATCGGTAGATTTGCGCTCCATATTTGATAAATAAAGTTTGTTATATAAAAAGTCGTAAATAGGTTAAAGTTCAGGGGGCGTTTTGAAAATATGAGAATTCTTTTTCGTTGGAAGTCGTGCGAGTGTGAATATTTTATTCCAACGATGGGGGCAGTGTGCTCTTCCCTTTAACTATAGTTATATAATGTATTTTAAATGAGGGTAAAAGCGGCCGCGCGTTACGACGAGGCATTTTAAATGTATATGTTTGTAATGAATACGATGTGCTAGTGCATAATCCGAAACGAAATTTACCTATACTTTTATACTATTATATAAACAAGCAAGATAGCCCGCGCGTTGCTGCGGGGTATAATTTTTTTTGGCGAATCAAAGCTTTATAAAATTTTAATCATTCAAAATTTAGTCTAATATAATACAACATACACCATCATGACAAAGATCAGATGCATCCGCTGTTACATAGCCATTGTTGATTGTTGGATGAAATCGAGCGTGGTCGACTCTGATTTGATTATCCTTCAAGAATAAATTTCGCAATCTATGACAGAAGTTTAAAACGAAACATGTAAATATGTTGCACATTTGGAATGATATATGAAAGTGTCACAAATTAAAAACCTGAAACATTGGAGTGATGTCGGATAGCCCAGCAATCATTCAGTATGCTCTCACATCACCAGACTGATTACTGAACCTCCTCTGCAGTTGATAGCAAATTAGTTCACAGTATATACATTTGCGCAAAAATAAACTGATAATAATAGCATATTGGTTCGCCAGATAGTATACGTATAAAATACTACTAGGCAAATCAATGATAAAAAGATTCCGGAAGAGATATTCCCGGGTCGTATGTCCCAACGAGGCTGCAATTGAAATTTATCCTGGTTTGATGAAAACACTGATATAATTTAAAACTAAAGTTAATTAAATAAAACCTAATTTAATCTACGGGAAAACAAGCAAAGGAAATGGGGATCTTAAATACTACGGGAAACAAAATTAGTTATAAGGAAATCCTAAAATTAAATCTAAATTAAATACGGGGAACAGAATAAGGTATCGGGAACCCTAAATACTAAAAATTTAGAAAATAAATGCTAAATTAAATTAAAAATCAAAATTAAATTCTAATTAACTTAACTTGAAAAATAAAGAAAACTAGAACTAAAACGGAGGTCGTTTGAATGTAAAACGAAAAGAAACGGTAAAACGTACCCGGTAAAAACGGGTCTAAAACTGAAATTTAAGAAAAATTAAGCCTACACTAAATTTTATATTTTTCCTAGATACTAAATGACAAAAGAAAATTTTATAAAAAAGAAAAATATTTTTTTATTAATTTTTAGATTTTTTTATGATTTTTTAAAGATTAAAAACTAATTAAAACTAAGAAAATAGAAAAAGACAAAAAATAAAAGTTATAAAAATTCTGAAAAAATAAAATTAAATAAAGAAAAAGTTAACAATTCTAAAAATATAAAAATGCCCAAAAGTTACTGATTTTATAAAAAGTAATTAAACTAATTAATATTAAACCTAATTTAAATTAATTAAATTAAATAAACTAACTAAAGTTAACTAAAAGGACTAACAGTGAAAGGACTCAAGGACAAACGGGGTAACAGGCTAACTAACCACAGGACTAACACTGTTAACTATAAAAGAGGAAATTACACAATTGGTCCCTCGAGAAATGACCCGATTACAAAGTGGTCTCTTCCCACGCTTATTTCATAAAACTTGACCAAAAAGCAAACTTACTCAGGGGCTTAAGGGGAACATTTTTAATAAAGGCACTTATCGTTTTAAGCACTGAATAAGCCAAAAAATTAAGCTGAGAGCTTTTGGGGCTGCAAAAGCCAAATAAGCTTTTCAGCTTATTTTTCTTTCTTTTTGGGGCTTAAGCTTCAAGATAAGCTATAACTAATGGAATAAGCTACTTAATCCTAAGGGAGTCCTAATGATAAGCTAAGGCTTCCTAATAAGCCCTAAAATAAGCTAATATGAAATAAGCTAAGTTTCACAGTTTTTAAAGAAAACAGAAAAAGTTCTACTTTAAGCTACTATTAAGCTAAGCTAAAGAAGGAGTTAAGCTACAAAAGTTTGGGGAATTAAAGAACTATTATGAAGCTACAAATAAAAGCAAAAAGATCCTAAGGCTTATAATCAAATAAGCTAGAAAAAGTGGGCTGAAATGAGTGTCTAGCACCAGGGGAGGTACAAACAGTGGCTTAAAGCCCTTTTTGGCTTATCCCAATAAGCTCATATGAGCTTTTTACTTAAAACAAAATGCAAACAGATTTAAAGGGGTGGTAAAAGAGCTTATTTTCAAAAGATGATGCATTTTGGAGGATTAAAAACTGCTGATAAAGGGGCTTAAAAATGGCTATTCTCAAAAAAAAATGCAAAACCAACTCTTTGACTTAGGCTTGGTCAAACCAAAAGGGACAGAACTTGGTTGGTTTAAAGGGCTAGAAACAACAACTACAAGCACACAAACAAAGTGCTTAAGCTGCTTATGCAGCTTGAGCACTTAAGCTTATTTTAAGCTTATGAATTTTGACAGAAAATATAAAGGGACATAAAAACTTAATTTTGTATTAAAACTTGCAATTAAAATGCCCTAATAAACCCTACACACTCAGCCAAAAGTGGCTGAGTGCACTTGACCCATACACAACCCCAAATGACCCATTTTGACAGCAATGCCAAACACCCCTTTAATTATATAAAAATGCCTTTTTAACTGATTTTTGGTGAAATGAGGCCAGGAAAAATGATTACAAGTGAACTCTTAATCACTTTTAACACATGTTTAAGCAAGTTAAACTGAATTTAAACAACTTAAATGATAGATTGAATTTTGACAAGTGCAATATCACAAAAGCTCTTAACTTTGATTAAAACTGAAAATAATACAATGAAATCTTTAAAAAGAACTGAGTGCAATAATATTTAAAGCAAACTTTAAGCAAAATTTAAACTAAGAAAGGTAAAAAAAAAGATGATGTGTTCGGCTTGTTCTTGGCTCTTTTATACAAGTCTTCTTCCTTCTCTTTGTGTTGGGAAGTGCTAGCTGTGAGAGTACTATTGCTTCAAGGCAATCCTAGCCCTTGGTTTACCCTGTACACCATCTCACCATTGATGTTTGACTTCGGGTTGAGTGAACTTGGCTGAGAAAGGGTTATAGGGGCACTAGGTTTGTGGGAAAGGGTGAGAGTGAGCTGTGGAGTACTTGGGAGGTGGTTTGGGCTCGAAACTGTGGGGAAAAAGGGTGGTTTGATTTTGGCGGGTACGGGATGTACAGTGTTTATGGTTAGCAGGTTTAAAAGATAAGTTTGGGAGAGATGCAACATTGGTCCCTCTTCTTTCTATCTCTTTTCATTTCTATTTAAGCCGAAAATTAGTTATAATGAAGTTTAGAAATTAACACATTTGGCCCTTATCGTTTTTTTACTAAAAGAGATAAAGAGGGTTAGGGGTAATTGCAAAACCAGTCCCTGCTGTTTATTAACTAAAAGAAATAAAAGGATTTGGTTAATTGCATTTTCAGCCCTTGTGTTTTATTAAACCAATTTTCTTTTTAAAACAACTTTCAAAAATGACCTTTTTAGTCCCTAAAGTTTATAAAAAGGATTAATGGGCTTTTGTTGGGCTTGGGCTTGTATTGGGCCCACTGGGTTTGGGTTTGGGCCCAATAAGGTACAGGTTTGGTTATTGGGCTTTTTCAAGCCCAATAAGGTTATGGAGTGGGTTTTGTGTGTACAATGGCTGAGATTGGCTGTAACTGGGCTAGGATTGGGCCTTCAAAGTCTTCACAGTCTTTGTCAATTGCACACAAATGGGCTGTTGTAATTGATTGAGGGCCCATTTGGTCTTCACAGTCTTCATAAATATACTATTGGGCTTTCCCGGCCCATCAGATGGGTTAAGATTGCATCCAACAGTATTCTTCAGTTCGTCTTCCGGTTTGACTGATGATATCATTCATATTGACGTCTGACTTTGCATTTTGGACTTTGGCCTTGATTTTGCACAGTCTTTTCCATTCCATGCTCAGTTTTGTCATTTTGGCTTGGTTTTCTGTCTTTTTGATGATATCCACTTCCTGCACAATACAAATGCAAAACAAACATATATTTGGCAGTTTTTGTCTGTTTTTGGTCATTTAAGCTCGTTTTTAGAGGTAAAAGATATGTGTAATTAAGCACTTATCAAGTCACTCCAAGTGGGCAAGTTGAGGTATCCAATCGTGGCTTGAAATGAATTCTTGAAAGGACCGTAGGCGAGAACTGTGCCTCTTGGTCGGATAAATTAGAGGACGCACTATGGGCCTTCCGTACAGCTTACAAAACACTCATCGGGTGTACTCCTTACAAGCTCGTGTACGGGAAGGCATGTCATCTACCGATCGAGCTCGAGCACAAAGCCTATTAGGCCTTGAAGCATGCAAACTTTGACCTTGAGACCGTGGGCGATCACCGTAAAGTTCAACTCAATAAACTAAATGAACTTTGTGATCAAGCCTATGAGAACTCTTTAATCTATAAAGAGAAAACAAAGAGGATCCATGACTCCAAGATCAAAAACCGCGTTTTCAACGTCGGTGATCAAGTCCTCCTCTTTAACTCTCGATTGAAGATTTTCTCGGGCAAGTTAAAATCCTGTTGGTCCGGACCGTTCACCATTGCCCATGTATACCCTTATGGCACCGTCGAGTTATCTCAAAACTCCAGGACAAACTTCAAGGTGAACGGTCATAGACTTAAACATTACTTTGGAGGGGACGTACCACAAATGGTTGTCCCGGATCTCCAAACCTTCCCCAAGGACCAAAGAATTCGGGGAATGGGTCAAGCTTAGTGACCCTAAACAAGCACTTCATGGGAGGCAACCCATGCTTATCCTAGTAGTATTATGTAGTAATGAATAAGTGTTTTTTGTTGAGAGGAGGCTTGCCTCTTTCCATTCTCGTTTACTTGTGTTTTTGTGATGATTGTCCAGGATTGTCTCGGATTTTTGAAGCCTCTCGTGCTTGCGGTTTTTGTCCTTCGATCACAAGAGCTTCAAATCCTCAGCTTCATTTGGGAAATCCAATATCCAAATCTTATCGACTAACGTTTATCTTTAAGCATACTTAATAAACGGCTTAGGATTTATGTAGAGACCCTTCTTAAAACATTGATGACAATGTTTAGTTCTAGTATGGAGGGGGGGATCTATCGATTTGATTGTGCCTGCAGTCGTTGTTTTCGTGTAATCCCATTTTTACCACCAAAATACCAAAAAATGAAAAAAAATAAAAATTTTCAAAAATAAAATAAGTGTTTTGTCATAATTTTGGCTTTCCTGCTGGGTAGAATAAGAATAAATTTTGACTCGATCGAGCGTGTTGAGCTCTAGCTTGTTCCTTAACTTTTAGAATAAGCATTCACGGATCTTCGCGAAGAACGAGAAATGATAGAGTTAATTATGAGTTGGATGCTAAACAAGGATTATTTGGAAATCTTAAGAGCTCATATATGTAATTTGTAGCTTTTTCTCCTATAAGCTCCTAACCGGACTAATAATACGTGCTATTTTTGGAAATTAAACTTAAATCAATAATTTTTGAAATGTAGTCGATAGCAATAATTTTAGTCTTAGTTTAAATTTTCCAAAAAGAAGTCTTCTCTATATATCGTGAAATAAAGTAAAAAAATGAAAAAAAGAATGATGAGTAATAATTATAAACTGTGGGCTGATAAAAGTTTGCTGCATCTTGCCGGCTCACAACCGATGTTGCAGCCTTCTAAAAAGGTCGAGGGTTACGATTGCATCATGGTTATGTCTAATGTTAAGTGTGAATTAATAAATGTAAGGAAAATCTCTTTTTGTTAAATTTAAATATGCTTTTGAACTAAGACTATTTCATTTTAAGTTTTTAAATAAAGCTATGTATATACGGGAAACCTAAGAGTTTTTTAAACCAAAGGTCCGTGAGTCCCGATACTAGTATCTGTGGGGTGTCAAAAGCCTGGTCACTTAGCCGCAAGGTTGGAATGTGCCGAGACGAAAGTCGCTACATGGGATGATCTCGCCTTCAAACTCATTATTCTCGGGTGGAACGTGAAGCATAGAATTTTGCAAAACGTTGATCCATGGTTGAAATTCAAAATGGCACATTCACCTAATATATAATAATTGTCGGGAGTGAAAAGTTCACAAGTTGCAAATATGAGTAGTGTTAGCATCTTAACTTATATTTAATGGTGATTTCGTTTTAAGCTTGGTTTGGAATAAGTGAAAAGTCGGGGACGATGAATTTATCCTTTTTGGGGCATTTTAGGATTAAAATGCATCTTGTTCTATGATCCCTAAAAGTTATAAAAATAACGAAAGTCAAACGTTCTAGTTAGTTGCTTAATATGAAAAAAATGAGAAAAATAAAAAAATACAAAAAATACAAAAATACAAAAATATGTGTAGGAATAAGTGAATACATTTTAAAAGGGTAAAAACGTGGCTTTTCAAAACTTTTGATTCTTTCATTCTCCTTAACGAACACTTAGCTACTTTTCGAGGTTATTAGTCGAGGGGGATTGAGATTCTTAGTTTTCTAAGTGCTTACTTGTAGCATTGCGTGAGGACACGCAATAGTTTAGTATGGGGGATTTTGGTATGTGCTTAAATACACATACCTTTGACCTTTAAAACTAGACTTAAATGACAAAAAATGTAGCAAAAATACATTGTATTTGTATGTTTTCATTTATATTGTGCAGGAAACGGATATCCGACAAAAGGACAAAAAATCAAGCAAAAACGCACAAAACCGAGCACAGAATGAAAGAGCGTGAAAAAAGACAAAGTCAAAGTCAACCCCGAAAAGTCAAAGTCAAGGTCAACCCCAACAAAGTCAACAGTCAAAGTCAAAGCCAAAACCGCAGAAATGTTAAATGGGCCCACCCGTACCCATCTAAAGGACCGGGTCAACCTATTTATACATTATGAAGACTTAAGGGCCCAAACCCCTTTTTACACCACAAGGACTTATCTTGAGGGACCAGTTCTGCCTATTCTTTAAAATGTTATAACCACATGGACTAAAATTGCAACAACATGTATAACAATGAGGGACTATACCTACCATCTTCCAAAACTTCACCCCTGCTAAATCAAAACAGAGTTTCCCGCCAAACAAACCCTACTATTCATTGTCTCTATCCCACCACCTCGTTTACTGTAGCACCAGCCAAAACCATCACTCTCAAACCCTCACCCCACCTCACATGGGCTTTGCCACCTTGGCAATCCCCTTTAATCTCATTGGTTAAAGAAAAACTACAAGGAAATCAAGGGCTGTGATGCTAGGCTTGGGGACAAAGAAAGAATTAATGGCCAAGATGGGTGCTGATGATCTCTCTCACACAACAAACACAAGTCCTCAAAGCACTCTCAGAAGAAACACACACAAGAAGGCTTGAAGACCTAGTTATTTTAGTATAAATAGGGCATTTGTAGTAAGCAAAACCAATGGCCAAGATTAGCTTTTGTTCTCCCTCACACAAGAAACACAGCTGTTGAAGCCTCTCTCTAAAGAAGCACACTCCAAGAGCATGAAGAACCTTAGTATAAATAGTAGACAGCTTGTAGCTTATTTTTTTGTCGAATTTTGTTAGAGTCAAAAGCTTGTAAACAAATATTTGTACCATTTTAATAAATTGCAATTTACTTTTCATGTCATTTAATTACTTGTCTTTTAAATACTTGCATTGTTGTTTTTTAAGTTTATGAAAATCTGTTTTCCTTTAAATATTTGTCATTTAAGCTTTCTTGTCATTTAAATACTGTCTTAAACTGTTTTATAAGCCTTTGTATAAGTTTTTAAACCATTAAAAGCTTATATAAAAGTTGTTTTCATTTTCTGTCAAAAAAATCCAAAAATCACAAAAAATATCAAGAAGAAAACATTGGAGCAAGGTGAATTCTAGACGGCCTTTGGTTTAGAGCTTCATGGGAAGCATTAGGGTTGGTTTTTAAGCTTTGAAAAGCTTATTTCATAGCCATAAGCTAAGGACCCTTGTAAGTTTTTCTACTTTTACATTTTTGCTTATTTACTGTAGCTAGCTTATTTCTGCTTATTTTCTGTCTTTTCTTGCTTATTCATGTCTTTTATGCTTATTTGTCATTTCTTGATTGCTTATTTGTGCTTTGTTTAAGTCTTTGTGCTAAACTGCCTTTAAATGCCTTTAAACTGCTTATTTCCTTAATTGCTTATGTCAGTGCTTATTCTTGCTTGTATTGTGCTTATTTTAGCTTAACATTGCTTGGTTATCTTCTGTTTTTCAAATCTTTGCTTAGATTTTCCTTAAATCAGTTTTGAAAAGGATTTTAGAACCTAAAGGGGTGTTTGGGTCAAGAGGTTAAAGTGGGTCATTTTGGTATAAAACCCATTGGGTCACTTGGCCACTTTTGGCAAGCTGTTTTTGAGTCTTTTTAATCTGTTTTTGAAGTTGTTTAGGTTTAAAAGTTTGTTTTAAGGTTTTTCTTAAGTGGTCTTCAAAACTGTGAGTCAAAAACAGTTTCAAAGCTCTTATTTGATAAGCTTGTTTAAAACAGTCTTTTAAGGTTTTGTTGGTGTTGTTTTGAGTGTTTAAATAGAATAGTATCAGTCCCTTTTAGTTTACCTTTTGTGTTTTTAAAACTGCCAATTTTTGGTTTAGTGTCTTTCTTAGTTAAAAACTGCCTTTTTCAATTTCATTTTTCAGTCACTTAAAATTGATTTTAGCTTTTAAAATTTTGAGCATAAGCTCATTTGTGGGTGTTTTCCATCTGTTTTTACTTATTTTTCAAATTCAGCTTATTTACTAGTTTATTCTGAGGCCTGCTTATTGCTAGTTGCTTTTCAAGAAAACCAAAAAATAGCCACTCACTGTAACTAGCCCTTTTCCATAAGCTTTTTAGCAGCTTATTTAAGCTTCAAACTTAATTTTCTTTGCAGTTTTAGATAGCCCATAAGCCAATCTTTCAAGTAGTATAAGCTGTTAGCCATTAGGTTCCCTTTAGGTGCTTAGAAATAAGCCCAAAAAGCTGTCCCCTAGGCTGTTTGTATGCAGTTTGTTCCCCTTAGCTTATTTGCTTTTTCTGCCTATTTTAGCTTATTGCCCTTGCTTAATTTTGTTTGCTCTTGCTTATTAGGTATAGGAAACCTTCTGTTTTTGCTTATTTAGTTAGCCTCTAGCTTATTTGCCCATTAGTATGTTTAGCTCAATTCATGCCTTAGTGTAAAAAGTATAGTAGAAACTGCCTCCATTTCTTGCTTATTTTTCCAGCTTATTTATCATTCTCATAAAAAGTCATTTATTTAAATTTGCTTATTTTTGCATTCTTTACAAGTTTTAAAAAAAAGAAAAAAAAATATTTTTTTAAAAAAGGGAGGCCAAGGATTCGAACCTCCCCTTTAACACACAAGCATATTTAACAACACACACACTCACCATCGGTACCAGTAGGACCATCCGGTCATAACTGGTACCACTTAATTTATATACACATTTTTTTCATTTTAGCTTATTACTCTGTACTGCATATTTCCAGCTTATTTAATAAGCCATTTTTCAAACTTTTATTTTTCTTAGATAGCCCGTAACTTAAGCTACTTTTCTGCATTTTTTCAGATTTTTCTATTAAAGTTTAGTATTTTAAAATAATTTTTCTTTTCAAAACCGTTTTTAATTCATTTAAAATTAAATAAAAATAAAAAAAATATATATTTTTTAGAAAATTTCCTTTTATTATTTATATATTTTTATCAAAAAGGGAGGCCAAGGATTCGAACCCTGGACCTCCCCTTTAACACACAAGCATATTTAACATCACACACATTCACCATCGGTACCAGTAGGACCATCTGGTCATAACTGGTACCACTTAATTTATATACACATTTTTTTTCCTTTTAGCTTATTACTCTTTACTGCTTATTTTCGGCTTATTTAATAAGCCATTTTTCAAACTTTTATTTTTCTTAGATAGCCCGTAACTTAAGCTACTTTTCTGCATTTTTTCAGATTTTTAAATTTTCTTTTATTATTTAGCACTTAGGAAAATTAATTTTGCATCCATAGGGTTTAAATTTCAAAATTTCTTTTTTTAAAGAACGGGATTCGGTCCCGGTTCTCGTTTTTAGCTTTTAATCACTTTTAGCTTTCGTTTTTTAGGTTTCCCTTACTCGTTTTTGCATTTTAATTGTAGAATTAGAAAACCAACTCCAAAAATCCTTAATCCATTCATTTCACGCGATCACAAACGTTCTCGATTTTCAATTTGCACCTCGTTGGGAGAACGACCCGGGGGATTTTTGATTTTTGATTTGAATCTCTTGGAATACTTACTTACTACAATTGAATTATAATCTTGAAATTATCCTTATATATTTATCATATTTACTATAATTTATATATACAAAAAGGCTGGTTTCAAAGGTTATCAGTCCCTACTCCAAGAAATCCCCAATACGCCGTATCCAACTCTTGGATACTTCTTATCCAACCGACTTCCAGACCCTATAAAT
>BQNB010037693.1:3812-44679 GCA_026074375.1 Tanacetum coccineum | reverse complement strand
GCTAAAATTCTACATTTTTAGATAAATTGTAGTTAACTAGTATAATGTGTTAACAAAATGGTAGGTTGGGCATGGTGTCGGGGCAACCCATGATGGTTAATCAAACCCTTAGACATCTATCATATGAGTGTTACATGGACTTGAGCTTTTATCTTGGTTGCGTGTAACACGTTTGTGTTTCACATCGCTTTTAAATTAGGATGGAAATGATTCAAATGGATTTGAAATGTTCTAATTACTGTGATTATGTGTCTTTATTTTGAAAGTGTATGGACTTTACTTGGCTATTGTATGTTACGTGCTAACATTTGTTGTGATATTGGATCAGGGGTAACGTTCCTACCCATGTGAAGTGATGGTTTTAATGGATCAGGGGTAACGTTCCTACCCAATTGTTGATACTTGTTAGATCGAGGGACATGTTCTGTTCCCATGCTCGTTATGGTTACATTTGCATGTTAGCTTGTATCATAGTACAGTAATTATCCTGCCATGTTTGCATTAATCACAGTAATTGTTTATAAGCTTTGATTTTCGTGTCTTAAACCTATGACTCTCACCAACCTTTGTGTTGACGTTTTAAGCATCATTTTCAGGTAACCATCTTGAGGATGTTAAAGTTAGGAAGAGTGGCTAGTGAGACCATAGGCTTGAATGCGGAGTCATTCTCCTAGAGATTTTATTTATGTCATTTGAATTGTTTGATACTTGGTTGTTATTTGATTATTTAGACTCTTAGATTATGTTTCCTTGCGGTATGACTTTGCTATCGTAATGCAAGACACGTTTATCTTGTGTTAGATATTGTCATGACACATTGTATCTCATTTGTTTATCTATTTCCTTTAGTTCTCTCTATTGTTGACACCATTGTGTTGTGATGATATCCATGATGTTACGCATCGTGTTTCCGCCTAGGCGGGGTGTTGTGACAGTAATTAAGAAAAGTGCAAGATTAGGGTTTCTTTGGAAATTAGGGTTTTCTAGTAATGGAAGCTTGGGTTTTGATTCTAAAAACTAGGGTTTAGAACTTGTTACTCTTCATCCTACTTTATCTTAAGGTCATCTAAAAATCCTACACTCTTTATCTTTGTGATTTTATGGTGTATATAATGTTTATATAGTAAATCACCATCTAGGAAATATATTAAGATGTAAAATGGATTTTTACACTTGATCATGGTTTGAAATACTTGTTCATATGTTATATTGATGATAAAAACATGTTGGAATGGAAGTATATACATTATACAAGTGTGGATTAATTTATAAAAGTATATATACATTAATGGTTTAAAAGTTTATTTATTAAAGTTATAAATAAATAAATGTAAAGACTTGTTAATCTTGGACAAATGATGGACTAGAGAACTTAAAATATGTGGGACTTGTAGTATAAAGTATTGTAGAGGACTTGTAACAAATTTACTAAACTACAACTTATAAAAACAATTTTTATAAACATTTTAACTAAATGATAAAAAAAATTTGTTTTATATTCAAAAATAAGATATTTATTTTATATTTTATTAAAATACTACATGTCATGACGATCGTAGGAATATAAAGAACTCGAAAATCCGAGCTATAACGAAGAAGATACGTCATTTGCAAGTTTACGATAATAAATACTTTTATAAAAATAATTTTATAAAAACAAGTTACTATTCATTTAAGAGACTTTTTGGAAAATATTTTAGTTAGATAGAACTTTTAATTACGAAGACGTGCTCGAAAGAATCACTAAAATCGGAGTTAAAATGAATAAGATATGACTTTTACGAGGTTACGACAATTAATTTCATAAAAACAGTTTTATATATTATACATGAATAGTAAAGGTACTGTTCATCAGAGGAATAAAAAGTTATAAATTTAGTATTTTGATAACTCTTCTTAATACAAAAGCGTGGACATAACGAACGTACAAAACGGACTTAAAACGAGAAAGATACGCACTATTTTATACTTGTGCACTATTTCCTGACGTGAATAGTGTTGGTTCGTTTTTAAAAAAAATTGCGAAACATTTTAGAATCACTTAAATAATATTTATACATGTTTTAAAATTTATAAATATTATTTTACAAAGACGATTGAATTATTTATACGATTATACGAGTACAAATACATGGTTATTATTTATCAAATGCGATTTAAATATTATTTCACAAATACAATTAGATGGTGATGTAGCTATATAGAATTATATACGGTATTAGTTATTCAAAGTACTTAGTACTCATATGACTTATAACTAATTAGGTTTCATTCGGACACTTACGTGACGCATTTTCATTCTGTGACTTACATTGTTGATTCATTCACTCGAGGTGAGTTCATAGCCTCACGTTTTACATTTACAATGATTTACAAGTTTTGGAGTGAGAGACATGCATTGTTTTACAATTGGACACAAGTGGACATTTTACATTATGATTACGTGTTTGCCTAAGTAGCGATAACCCTCTGAGCCCACAATCATAAACTGTCAATTACTGTGTAAGCGCTGATGTTATAAATAGATCTATTTGGGATTGACATCCTCGTTCGGGTGAGTAGCGCTCACTGTGCGGTTTGCCGAACAATGGACGTATACCATGTCGGATTTAGGACGTTGTGGGTTTAAACATCATCAGGGGCAATGTTGGCAATTTATATTGCAATTTATACATGTCGAGCTTCAGTGTCATGAGCTTAGGGAAACGTAATTATATTTTTGTGATGTTTGCATCTGTTGCATTATCATACTCATGGGAAATCTTGTGGTTCTGAATTATACATTTTACATACCTATGAATTCACAACATTATTGGTTGACGTTTTAAAACATGTGTTCTCAGGAGGTCAATGAGGTACAGAGAGGGATACATTGGGGTGGGGATGGTTATATTTGGAAGTCATGTACTATTAAGATTTCGGTCGCATTACATTTTGGGAAATGTTGTTATGTGTAGAATCTATATCTTATGAACAATGAAACAAGTGAAGCTTATGAGCTTTTGTACCAACACAAATGCGTTTAAATCAATGAATCAGTTTTACGACTCGTTTTAAGGTGTTCTTAATATTATCTTTTGCTATTGATCTATGAAGTAACACTCTCAGACTCATATTCCGCTGCGACCCAATTTGGGGGTGTTACAGATTGGTATCCAGAGCCAAGGTTATAAAGAACCAGGTCAAATGTTTTTACTTGGACTATAATTGTTTTCAAACATTGCATTCATACAAAGGGGTTTTCACAGGGAATACACTCACTAGTCTCGTGCATAGTTGTTAGCTAGATGCAGTTCATGAGTGATCGTGTTTAAAAATATATATTACGTATATTATGATAAGAGTCTTATATTAATACTTATATAAGCTACTTTTGATTTTCAGATTTTGTCATGTCGGATTCGGAGCATTCCACTGTTACTTACACATCCATATCTAGTGATGCTGGATCATTAGATGTAGGATCTCCGGGAGTCATTGTGTTAGGATATGATGGACAATGCCCTGATGCCAGAGGGACCTTAGCATAGTAAAGGCCGCTATGCATGACACCTTCACCAGATTTTGTTTGGAGCCTGCATCCCAGAGTTTATTGCCACCTGAGGATGATGTGTTTCTCAGCTAAGGAATAGCCTACTACCTGCTGCTGTTCACCCACTTGCTGATTCTCCAGGTTATATTACTGAGTCTACGATCCTGAGGAGGGAATTCCGAAGGAGGGGATGGTGAAGATCCTGAGGAGGATCCAACTGCACTATGTCGCTGACAGAGATGATGATTAGGAGGAGGGGGTGTCCTCCGGAGACGATGTTAATGACGAGGAGGAGGACGAGGGTGAGGATGAGGAGTAGGAGGAGCACCTAGCTCCCGCTGACTCCGTCCCACCACCTGCATATCGTACCACTGCTGATGTCGATGCCCTGAGTCATGACAATATTCCATTCCCATCTGAGGCAGAGGTTGACAAACTTACTTGCCATATCTACTCCGCCATCATCACCACTCACTTCACTATTATCACCACTACCTTAGATACCCTCACCACCATTTACATTACAATTACCACTACCTACTAGCCCTACTAATGCTTAGAGCACTTTGGGTATTAGAGTGCTATGATCCAGTTAAGAGCTGCGAGTAACCATCATACTCCATCCACTACCACTACCACCACCTATTGTACTTCCACGTACCAGAGCATCTATGGTCATGATGAGAGCTACTGCACCATCCACCTACATCTTAGCACCTCGATCAGAGACACTACCATCAGGGACATCACTATTAGGGACACCACCACTTTTACCTATACTATTACCTACCTCATCACCACCTTTGATTCTATCCTCTACTGACTGTAGAGCGGATGTTCTCGAGGTTACGTTACCACCTCGGAAGAGGTTATGCATTGCTCCCGGTCCCAGATATGAGGTCGGGGAGTGTTCATTTGCTCATACTACTTGGCCTACTAGAGGCTTTAGAGCATATTATGGTTTTGTTGGCACTCTGAATGCCGAGATTAACATGCTAAGCTTATGATAGGGTGAAGGGTATACAATACATAATAAAGTAAACTACAAGACCCGATATTACAATGTAAATAATCGTGAGTGACGTACACTTTTCTATGATCCTAACAAAGAATAATCAACCCTTATGGGAGGATTGTTAGGAATAAAAAGTATTTATTATTCAATAAGAATTGGTCATGTAATATTAAGTACTTTTAGTTTAGATTATTATGTAATAAGTGATTGATGTATCGTTGTGTGGTGTAAATTTTTATGATTCAAGTTTTAAATTTATATTTTGCCGACTAAACCAAAAACAACACTTTAACGGCCAGTGTACCCGATCGGTAGTAGTTTCGTGGTAAGTAGGGTGTTGAACACTTGAAGCGAGGTTAAATCTATCAATTTAATTAATATCTTGGTTATCTAATCTATGTTAATTCTATTCTATTCTAAACCTATGTCAGTCCTAATTCTAATTCTAACAGGAAAAGGGGGTTTTTAGCCTGAGAGACTGGCACGGTTTGGTTGGTGACTACAATCAATTCAAGGCACTTTAACCCACGTGAGCTAATAAACAAAAGATAAAAGAGCGGTCGAGCCAAATATAAGAAAATTGTATTAACCATTATTAATTCGATTAGAAAGTTAGTTTGTTTATTAAACCATAAAAATAAACCCTAGGTGGTGATTAACAAATATAACATGATATAAAATAAGAAATTAAATAATTAGAAAGATTAGGGTTATGTTTAGACCTCAATGCTGAGTTATGAAGCATGATACCAATAAACAAAGAATTTACCCCTAAATACTTCAAGCAACACTAATTTTTATTCATAAAAACCCTAATTATCTTGCTTGAATAAACCTTGTAAAATCAACACCCAAGCTTCCAAACCACCTTCATACAAATTTCAATGCATAATCTTGATATAAAGAGGTCTCTACGCAAATCTAAAGCCGTTTATTAAGTATGCTAAAGATAAACGTTAGTCGTTAAGATTTAGGATATCGGATTCTGATAAGATCGTTTATAGCTCAAGATTGATTAGATCTTATATATATAGGATCAACAATAACAATGATTGATAACACGCAGCGGAAATAATAAAGAACACAATCAAAGTCTTGAACAAGGTTTTTCATTGAATGATTTCCCTATTACCCTAACTATAATTTGGGGCTACACCAACTAACTATGGTGTACTATTCGACTCTCATCAGTCGACTTGCTATCTAACTATCTAGACTCTCATTGGGAGAGCTCTAGTTTTCTATTGTTGGATATCTAAATGCCTGGACCTCCTTTTAAAGCATAAGGAATCCTAGGCTTACAAGGAAACTAATTAATATATTAATGAGAGAATCAATTAATTATCTTCTCATTAATATTCATTCTTATCTTATTTTGACCAAATCTTTATTTTCTTCTACATCTTGTAAAACTTCATGATGACAATTTTGGTCCTTCTTGTTTCATTCTTTTATTCACTTTGTCTCATCAAATCAAGAATCCCAACAATCTTCCCCTATTTGATGATGACAAAACAAACAAAGTTGTGTACAAACTTCATCATAAATCCAAAGCTTCCCTTGAAGTTGAGATGTAATTATCTCCCTGAATGAAATCTTGCACTACTCACGTGACGTCGAACTTATAAATAAATCTATGAAATATAAGTAGACCGCAACCTTTTGACAAAAATCCTCATCTTATATGAGACACATACTAAGTGATAGCAAATGTGAGCATTGAGGGGGTCTTCTGTAGATATGCAACTTAGATCATAACAACTATAAACCATATACCACAACTACTAATCCAGCCTTCTAATACTCAAAATACCCGCCATGAAGCATAATACAAAAAATGACTTTGAGGCAATAGAAATAAAACTAAGCAGTAGTTTAAATGACTACAGTAGTAACGAAACACTTCCCCTCAAGTGTTGCATGTAGATGGTTGAACATTTAATCAATAAGCTTCCCCTGAAACCAATATGTTTACCATCTCTTGAATCTCAAACTCTATAGGCTCTATGTAGTGATTACTGATGAAGAAAACCGAGTATTAAAAACGAATTTTGATGAAGAAGGTAAGAATTCTCCCCAAAATTGTGTCTTATGTCTTTGACTATCCTCGTGACGTCGAACTTATAAATATAAGTTGACCACAACCTCTTGACAAAAACCTCATCTTCTATGAGACATATAATAAGTGATAGCAAATGTGAGCATTGAGCACGTATAAGAAAAATTACACACCTTTTGCTAGATTTTACCAGTCTTCGTCATACCATTGTAAAGACACGAACAAGATATCTAAAAGCCAACCACAACTTTAAGATATGATAAGAACACGCATCTATCAAACTCAACCACAACATCAAATAAGCAATATTTAATTGTCTTCGTAATCACCTCTTCAATAAATCTCCAAACTGAGCCATAAAATCAATACGAATAAACGGTTGTTAGAAACAGTTCTATCCGAGATCCAAACACTTCTGTTGTCCCATATCGGACAATGCTAGTAGTACTAAAAATCTAGCCCAACAGTACTAACTGAGTAACGCTAGCAGTACAAAGCATCCAAACCAATTAGCAATGTTTTTTCTGTCAGAAAGCCGTCACTAAACTGCTCCTTAGCGACACATTATCTGTCACCAAACTGTCACTAGGCTGTCACTAACTCTGGTCTCCTTCCTCCCAAGCCATTAGTGACACTTTTAACTGTCACTGAGTCGTTGCTATTCTGTCACAGATTCTGGCAGTACAAACATTTGGCAAGCAGTATTAATGAGATACCAGCAGTACTAAAAACAAATACCCTACATATAAACTGCATCAGCATTACGTAATGCAACAACGAGGAATATAATCCATACTAAAAACTATTTTAATCCTAACAGTTTTAATACCTATGACCAGTAACCAGGAGCACAAATCATGGGAATATAACCTTCCATAAAATCAGTAGCTTAAACAATACGCTCCAATAAACCTGCTAATAATTATGAATATACGGGAAGTTTTATTTTAGGAATAAATCAGAATCCCTAAATATTAGGGATTTCTCATTCAATCACGATCACTAACCATAACTTCCATGCCAGATCATAGCCAATACCTTTTACAATATATGGAAACAATTTCAAAAGTCAGCAACATCAAGAATCGCTTCCACATTTACTCACGAATAACCAAATCATCTTCTTTCTTTATAATAAATCTTTTCATTCATTAAAAAGATCTCTTTGTCACGAACAGCCTGTATATTATCATGCACGCATATCTTTTTCCATCTCTCTTCAAACACAACAGCAGTATTAACATAAAAAGTAGCAGTACACATCATGCGCTACTAGGGTTCATCATCACCCATGTGGGTGACTCACCATCACTAGTAACATCATGGATCCTTGACAAATCAGAATGATTTAAAAACATGTAACGCACCAGATCCCATAGTAGTGACTATAATGAAAACCTAAATAAAAGGTTTAGTAATTCAACACGAGCCATCAAGATCTAATACATCTTATTTTCTTCACAAAATTCGTAGCATAAACCTGTAGCATCCTAGATACACGAGCCCACTTGCTCTGATAACCAATGAAAGACGTTATTAGCTCAAAGATTTGATTAGAAGATCTTATATATCTAGGAATGAAACAATAACTATGATGATATGACAACGGAATTATAAGAACACAATCAATGTTATCATATGGTTTTTGCTTATTTGAACAATTTCCCTATTTCCCCAACTATAAATTTGTGCTACACCATCACTATGGTGTACTATTCGACTCTCATCAGTCGACTTGCTATCTAACTATCTACCCTCTCATTGGGAGAGCTCTAGTTTTCTATGGATCTCTAAACCAACAACGCCTATGATTCTCTTTATATAGAGAGATATCAAGGCTTAACAACAGAAGAAAGAAAAACAATATATTTAAAACTTTTAAGAATATCTTATGTATCTTATCATTATAAGCGAGATCTTCTGGTATCGTTCCAAATCTAATCTTTATCTTCATCTTCTCCACCAGCTTGAGAAATCTTTATTACATTTTAGTCCTTTTGTTTCATTCTTTTATTCATTTTGTCTCATCAAATCTAGAATCCCAACAATCTTCCCCTATTTGATGATGACAAAACAAACAAAGTCTCATACGAACTTCCCCTTAACTAGAGAAGTTGAGATGTAATCATCTCTCTAAATGAAACAAAATCTTCAATGCTTTCCCTTTGACTAAGATTCCTTGAACATAATCACCACACATAATAAGCTGCAAATTATAACCTGTATACTTCTTCCAACTTTTTGTCATCAACCAATAGGGTCTTTTGTAGATATGCAACTTGATCATCACAGCTACTAACCATATACTACAACTACTTGAATCCACCAGCCTTCCAATACTCAAAATACCCGCATGAAGCATAAATACGAAAAATTGACTTGAGCTGTAGAAATATTAAACTAGCATAGTACTAAAAGACTACCATAGTAACGAAACACTTCCCCTCAAATGGTGCATGTAGATGGTTAAACATTTAATCAATAAGCTTCCCCTGAAACCAATATGTTTACCATCTCTTGAATCTCGAACTCTGTAGGCTCTATGTAGTGATTACTGATGAAGAAAACTGAGTATAACGAATTTGATGAAGAAGTAGAATCTTCCAAACTTGTGTCTTACGTCTTGCACTATCCTCGTGACGTCGAACTTATAAATATAAGTAGACCGCAACCTGATCAAGATTGACTCACACCTTTAAATATATAATATAAAATATAAAATACTTATATAAATATATAAAGAAGAGGATAAAAATCAAAAAAATCACAATTATAGTAATCCGGGAGTATAATTCCCGGTTCGTTTCCCCAACGAGGAATGCAATTGAAAGCCGATAGTCGTTTTGAGAATTGATGCTTGAATGGAACAAATTTGATATTGGTTATCTAAAACTACAGGAAAACTAAGGCAAAAACTTAAAAACACTTAAGGCAAGACAAATTTTAACTAAAAACGCAAAACGGGAATCCTAAACGGGACCTAAAAACCCTAAATTAACAAAATTAAGTCCTAAAATGATCTTTTTGGTTTTTATAAGTTCCCCCCCCCCTTTTTTAAATTTTGGGGACCCCACTAAAAAAAGCTAGAACAAAGAAAACTAGACCAAAAACGGAAAAGATTTAAGCTTAAAAACACTAAAAACATGAACGGGATTCAATCCCGTTCTTTAAAAAATCAAATTTTGCAATTTAATAAACACTAACGAAAGCAAATATAATTTACCTATGGTTTCTAATGTTTCAATAGAAAATATTCTAAAAAAGACATATATTATTTTTTGACTTTTTTATAATTTTTTATGAATTAAAAACGATTTTAATGAAATTAAATGTTTAAAAATACTAAACTATTTATAAAAAAACTGGAAAAATCATGAAAAGTAGCTTGAAAAGAGAGATCTAGAAAAATAGCTGTGAAAAACAGCTTATCGAATAAGCTGTGAAATAAGCTGAAAACAGTTAATAAGCTAAACTACCTAAAACTACTATAAAGAATAAATTGTGCAAAGTAAAACTGAAAAAGTCCCAAGGGCGAGTGTAGAGTGTGTGTGTATAAAACGTTTTTGGCTGGGGGTTAGGTCCCGGTTCGAGACCTGCTCACCGGGCTTCCCCTACTCCCCAAATAATTGCAAATTTCCATTTTTCACAACTTTTTTTATAAAAGCAACAATAAAGCAATTTTTTGTAAAACACACTTTTTTTATAAACCACAAATAAGCCCACAAATAAGCGGTTAAAGACAGGATGCTTATTTTTAAACATAAGAAAACAAAGACAAAACGGCTAGGCTTAAAAAGAAGCAGAATAGCAAATGACAAAGCAAGAATAAACAAACACAATCTCAAGACAACCTTAAAATGCAAATAGGAACAAAATTTAGCAAATAAGAACAATTATATTAAGCCATAAATGACATTTAAACTCCAGCAGTACTAAACTTTTATGATTGGTACTGCTAAGTTAAACACTTAAGACTGCTTTGGCTAATGAAAAGGAAAATTAGCACAATGAAATATTAAATAAGCAAAGGCAAATAACTCAACTACATCTAATAAGCACTTAAGAACAAAATTTATAAAGAAATTCAAACAGGAAAGCACTAATAAGCTAAATAAGCACTTAAGCCAAAAACAACATACAAACAGCTAAAGGGGACTTTAAGGCTTAAAAATAAACCACTTAGAAGAACCTTATGGGAATAGGGCTTGCACTAGCTTATAGTCTGTCCTAAGGGCTTTCTAAAACTGCAAAGAAATTGGAATTTGAAAAACAAGTAAGCCACTAAAAGGGCTAATGAAAGACCTGATGTACAACAGTCCCAGCATGTGCTCGACCTTGGTTTATCTTAACAAAATGTTCGGATAAAGCAGCCTAACAAATACCAACTGGTAAATAAGGTTAAAAATGAAAAAGCAAGAGAAAAACATATTGAGTACATCCAAAAAATGAGCCTATGCACAAACTTTTAAGCCTCAGAAGACATGTTTAAGTAACTGAAATTTTGAAAATGAAAAAGGGATTTTAAAAGAGAAAGACACTTAACTAGACTATGACAGATTTTGAACAAGACACAAGTAAATCAAAAAGACTATCAACTACTGCATTAAGATACTCTAAAGACCACTAAAACAAGACTCAAAACCAGGTTTTGAATAACTAAATCAAATGAGCACTTTAAAAATAATTTTGAGCCATAGTTTCAAAGACAACATGAAGAAAAACCCATCAACAATTTTTAATAACTTAAAACTTTTGAAAAACTAATTAAGAACAACTAAAGACAGCTGGTTAAAGTTAGCCAAAAGACCCAAATGGTTTTTAAACCTATTTTGACCCATTTTCACTACTATCCCAAACACCCCTTTAATTTTGAAAAAGTCTTTTTTTAGGCTGATTAACAAAGTTTTAAGCAATGGTTTTTAAAAACAGATAAAAAGTAATGACTAATTAGCAATAAGCACTAATAAAAACACACAAATAAGCTCTATAATAAGCAAATAGAAATATAAGCTGTAACAAAGCAAATATAGGCAGTCTTAAAAGAAAAGCTCAAATAAGGACATACAAGGAACAATCAAAGATAACTAAGCATCAATAACATGAATAAGCAGTAAAAAGCATAAATAAGCAAGAAATAAGCACTTGAACAGTAAAAATGCAAGAAAATGAAAAATGAAAAACTTACAAAAGTCCAAGCTTTGTATATGATTCAAGTACTCAAATCAGCTTATAACCAACCTATAGCTTATCCACATAAGCACTAAACCCATGGCCATCTAATATTTACCATGCTCCAAGATTCTTCAAGTATTTTTAAGTGATTTTTAATGAAACAACTCTTTAAACAACAAGAAACTAGAGAGTTTCCATTGCTTAAGGTTAAACAGCTTATGAGGGTTTTAAATGAAAGCTTTTAGTGACTTAAATAAGACTTGAGAACAAAAAGAGCTTAGAACAGATTTTAAGAAACAAACTTAGATTTCATTAAACTTCAAAACATTACAAGGTAAATTACATCAAAACTAAATAAGCTGAAAAATAAAAATGCTAGGTAAAAAGACTAAGTGCCCAAAGGCTTACAAATAAGCCTATTTATACTAATCGAAGGAAGGTTCTAGGAGGTGTACTTCTTTACTGAGAGCTTTTGCAGGTGTGCTTCTTGTGTGAGAGAGGTCACAAATGTCATCATAGCCATCCAAATTGAGTGTTCCCCAAGTTGTATGATCAAAGCCATTAGATTTCTTGTCTTTATTCCTTGACAGAAATAGGGATGATTGGAGATTGCCAAGGTGGCATTTGTGGATAAGGTGTAGGGTGTGTAGACAAAGTGGAGAAGAAAAGGGAATAGTGTTAGGGTTTATGGAGGTAGAGGGGAAAAGACACACGTTTTGTGTTGGGAGATGATTGAACATTAGTTACCCAGGGTATTTTGAAGTTATAAGGTTAAATGTCAGGAAAGGTCCCTGAAAGTTATACATTGTATTGCAAGTATAGTCCTTTAGTGGTACAACTTTAGTCCTTGGAGTTATATTTATGTTTGCACCGTTAGTCCTTTTAAGGACTAACGGGGGTGTTATAAAGGTAAACGGGATGTTTTATAAGGAGAATTGTTAGGGCTTTGGTTAATTGGGTCGGGTTATGTATTAAGTGACTTGGCTTATTCTTTATGGTTTAAAGGGTTTTTTATTTTATTTATTTTTTTATAAGATATAAGTGGGCTGTCCCGGGCCCACTAGGTGGGTACGGGTGGGCCCACTTTTGGCAATTTAGGTTTTCGGGTTTGGTTTTCGATGCTCTTTCCAATTCCACTTCTCGGGGTTGACTTTGACTTGATTTAACTTTGACATTTTGTTTTGACTTTTGTTATGACTTGAATTTCTTTCACTCTCTTTCCGTTCTCATTGCTCGTTGTCGATTTGGCTTCTATTTTTGTCCTTTTCTTTGGATATCCATTTCCTGCATAATACAAATGTAAAACATACAAATACAATGTATTTTTGGTACGTTTTTAGTCATTTAAGTCCGGTTTTAGTGGTCAAAGGTATGTGTAATTAAACGCATACCAAAATCCCCCATACTAAGATATTGCGTGTCCTCACGTAATGCTATAAGTAAGCACTTAGAAAACTAAGAATCTCAATCCCCCTCGACTAATTACCTCGAAAAGTAGCTAAGTATTCATCGAGGGGAATTAAAGAATCAAGAGTTTCGAAAAGCCCCATTATTTACCCTTTTAAATTATACAATTCTTCCTATATTTTTGTATTTTTTTGTCCTATTTTTTAGCAACTAACTAATTTTTGACTTTTTATTTTCATAACCTTTAGGATTATAGAACAACATGCCATTTCGATCCGAGAATGCTTCCTACAAAGGGATAAATTCATCGTCCCCGACTTTTCACTTGCTCCAAACCAAGCTTAAAACAAAATCACAGTTAAATATCAGTTAAGATGCTAACACTACTCATATTTGCAACTTGTGAACTTTTTCACATCCGAGCAATTAATTATATCTTAGGTGAATGTGCTATTTTTGAATTTCAACCATGGATCAACGTTTTGCAAATTTTCTATGCTTCACGTTCCACCCGAGAATAATTGAGTATTTTTTATTTTTTGAAGGACGAGATCATCCCCATGAAGACGACTATTCGTCTCGCACATCCCAACCTTGCGGCTAAGTGACCAGGCTTTTGACACCCCATAGAGACTAGTATCGGGACTCACAGACCTTAGGTTTCAAAAACTCTTAGGTTTCCCGTATATACATAGCTTAAAAACTTAAAATGAATTAGTCAAAGTTCAAAAGCATATTTAAATTTAACAAAAAGAGATCTATTTATTAATTCACACTTAATATTAAACATAACATTGATTGCAATTGTAACCCTCGACCTTTTAGAAGGCTGCAACATCGGTTGTGAGCCGGCAAGATGCAGCAAATTTTTATCAGTCTCGGATTTTTATTCTTACTATGGGCTTTCTTTAGAAGGCTGTAACATCGGTTGTGAGCCGGCAAGATACAACAAACTTTTATCAGCCCACAGTTTATATTTATTATATTTTTTCATTTTTCATCATATATTATTAGTATTTTCTTTATGTAGAAGACTTCCTTGAAAAATTTAAGTATAAATTTGAACTAAGACTAAAATTTTTGCTATTAACTACATAAAAATTGTTGATTTAAGTTTAATCTCCAAAATATCCACGTAAAAAATCCGTAAGAAGCTTATGGGAGAAAAAGCCACAAATTACATACATGAGCTCTTAAGATTTCCAAATAATCATTGTTTAGCATCCAACTCATAAAGCAACTCTACATTTTTCGTTCTTTCGCAGAATTTTCGCGACGCTTAGCCTAAAAGTAAGGAACAAGCCTAGAGCTCAACACCGCTCGATCGGTCCAAAATTATTCTTATTCTACTACCCAGCATGTAAAGGTCAAATTGTGACAAACACTTATTTTATTTTTGAAATTTTTTTTAAAATTTTCATTTTTTGAAATTCTTGTGGTAAAAACGGGATTACGCAAAAACAACAGCTGCAGGCACAATCAAATCGATAGACCCCCCCTCCCCATACTCGAATTAAACATTGTCCTCATGTTTTAAAAGGTTCCTACGTAAAACCTAACTGTCTATTAATATGCATAAAGATAAACTTTGTCGATAAGATTAGGATCTTGGAATTCCAATGAAGCCTGAGGATTTAAGCTCTTGATCCGAAGGACAAAACCAGGAGCAACAGAGGCTTTAAAAATCCGGGACAATCCTGGACAATCACAAAAACACAAGCAAATGAGAAACGAAAGAGGCACACCTCTTCTAAACAGAAAACACTTATTCATTACTACATAATATAACTACGGATAAGCATGAGGTGCCTCCCACGAAGCGCTTGTTTAGGGTCACTAAGCTTGACCCAATCCCCGAATTCATTTATCCTTGGGGAAGGTTTGGAGATCTGGGACAACCAATTTTGGTACGTCCCCTCCAAAGTAGTGCTAATTCGAATTGACCATATCACCTGAAAGTTTGGCCTGGAGTTTGAGATACCTCAATGGTGCCATAGGAAAGACTTGTGTAGTTGGTGGAACATGGTCCAACCAACGGGATTTTAACTTGCCCGAGAACATCTTCAATCTAGAGTTAAAGAGGAGGACTTGATCACCGACGTTGAAAACGCGGTTTTTGATCTTTGAGTCATGGATCCTCTCGAATTCACTTTATAATCAAAGAGTTCTCATAGGCATGATCACAAAGTTCATTTAATTCATTGAGTTGAACTTTACGATGATCACCCGCGGTCTCAAGGTCAAAGTTTGCATGCTTCAAGGCCTAGTAGGCTTTGTGCTCGAGCTCGATCGGTAGATGACATGCCTTTCCGATACACGAGCTTGTATGGAGTACACCCGATGGGTGTTTTATATAAGCGTACGGAGGCCCAAAGTGCATCATCTAGTTTATCCGACCAAGATGCACGGTTCTCGCCCACGGTCCTTTCAAGAATTCGTTTCAAGCCACGATTGGATACCTCAACTTGCCCACTTGTTTGTGGTGAATACGCAGTGAGAGAACGGATGAAGTAGCTTCGTATTTAAGCATCGACCTTGTAAACTATTCATTTGCAAAAAAATGTTCCGCAATCACTTATGATAGCACGAGGGGCACCGAAATCGGCGAAGAGAGATTTAAGAAATTGCAAAACAACCTTGGACTCGTTGGATTGAGCACTTCGCATTCAACCATTTTTACAAATAGTCAACGGCCACGAGTATGTAATTTGTTCCAGACTTCGTGAAAACCGAGAACGGTCCCAGAAATCGATGCCCCACACGTCAAAGACTTCGCAAACTTGGATGGTTATTTTAAGGCAATTTCATTCATCACGTTGTGAAACTTTTCCTGACCTGACAAGTGTCACATCGAAGTGACCAAGACATTGGGCATGCTCGAATAAAAATCGTGGGGGGCCAATAAAATCCTAAGTCAAAAAACCTTTTTGGCGGTGGGTAGTTTGGCATTCGTAATGTCCCCGTGGGTCCACTATACAAGCTGGTGATATTTCAACAGCTTTCTTGGCAGCAACACACCGCCAATTTCATTTGATCTGCACATATTTTGAACAAGAAGGGGTCGTCCCAAAAGTAGTGTTTAACATCCTTGAAAAACTTGTTCTTTTGTTGGGATGACATCCCTTTAACAATGAAATTCCCCGCGTGGTAATTTGCATAATCGGCAAACCACGGGGTTATTCCCTTGAGTAACAACGAGAATCACCATATTAAGTGTCTCGAGAGGGAATTTTTCATTTACCTCCTTTGGGTCGAGAACATTTTCATAAGGATTTTCTAATCGAGAAAGATGATCGGCCGCGAGATTCTCGGCTCCTTTTGTGTCAATTACTTTGAATGTGAACTCTTGAAGGAGGAGAACCCATTGGAGCAATCTCGCCTTGGAATCTTTTTTAGCAAAGAGATATTTTAGGGCAGAGTGATCCGTATACACTATGCTTTTGTTTAAGATGAGGTAAGATCAGAATTTTTTGAAGGCATACACCACGGCTAACATTTCTTTCTGCTCCGTCGTGGTGTAATGCGAAACCATCTTTCATTATTTTAACTAACAAGTGTATAGGCCTAAAAGTTTTTTTTCAGAGACGTTTGCCCCAAGACTGCACCTAGGCAAAGTCGCTTCATCGTACATAAGCTCAAAAGTAGGTCCCCAGTCGGTGGCAATCCTAATTGGAGCTTCGGTATAGTTTTTTTCTTTAACTTTTGAAAGCTTGAAACATTCATTGGAGAAGATGAACGAAGTTATTTTTTCTCAAGAAGATGAGTCATCGGTCAGGAAATTTTGGAAAAATCCTTAATGAACCGTCGGTAGAAACCAGCATGGATCGAGAAAATCCGAACGACCTTAACGGAGGTGGGATGAGGTAAACTTAGCAATCAACATCGACTTTGCTTTAATCAACTCAATCCTTTTATGGAAATCTTATGGCCAAGGAATAATGCCTTCTTTAACCATAAAATGACTGCTTTTTCCCAATTAAGACAAAGATCGGTGTCTTCGCACCTTTGAAGCATCTTTCAAACGAGAGAGCAATTTTCGAAATGAATTCCCAGACGACCAAAAATATCGTCCATAGGAGACTTCCCATTGTTTTTCGATCATATCATGAAAGATAGCCATCATACACCTTTGGAACGTGCCCGGTGCATTGCATAAGCCAAAAGGCATGCGGCGATAGGCGAATGTTCCGTAGGGACACGTGAATGTTGTCTTTTCTTGATCATGAGGGTCAATGGGAATTTGAATGTAACCTGAGAAACCATCGAGAAAACAATAGTACTCGTTTCCCGCTAATCTCTAAAGCATTTGATCCATAAACGTTAGTGGAAAGTGGTCTTTACGGGTGTCTTCATTTAACTTTTGGTAGTCAATGCATACACGCCATCCCGTAACCAATCGAGTTAGAATTAACTCGTTTTCATCATTTTCAATAACGGTAAAGCCACTTTTTTAGGTACGCAATGTACGGGGCTTACCCAAGGACTATCCGAGATTGGGTAAATTAATCCGGTGTCAAGAAGTTTTTCAACCTCCTTTTTGATGACATTGTGGATTTTGTGATTCACCCGTCTTTGGTGTTGAACAGCCGGTTTGTAGTCCTCTTCCATTAGAATCTTGTGAGTACAAAATTCTGGGTTAATACCCTTGATGTCAGAGAGTTTCCAAGCGATGGCTTGCTTGTGTGACTTCAAAACCTTTATGAGAGCAGCTTTTTCCTTGACACTCAAGTCTTTAGCAATTATGACGGGCAACTTGTTGTCACCTTCCAAAAAATGCGTATTCGAGATGAGGAGGTAAGTCCTTGAGTTCGACTTCGGGTGGTTCATCAATTAAAGATTGATCATTCTTAGCTTCAAAAACTTTAAGCTCTTTTCGAATTTTAGGCAAATAATTTAATTGAGTGGAGGAGTAATGATGGATCATCAATTGAGACATAATTCCAAGTAGAAGAAATCCCCCACCGGATCAATAGTAAGAGTACATCAACTTCTGGTGAAGTTGGATGCATCTTCAAGGATCGAGGAAAGCATTGACTTTCCACGAGAAGAAATCACTATCCCCGAAGGGAGTGAGAGCAGAGAAGAGAGGTAGGAAACGATCAGGTCATAGTAAGGAGTAGGATTGCCACTCACGATCACATCGGAAAAACCATGTATTTCTTGAGAATACTCCTCACAATCCATTTCAATGACGTCGATTCGATCGCCGTCATATTCATCCGTAATTAGAGGAGTAGCTCGAGTTTGGTCAAGATTGAATGTTTACGGCTTCTTTTCGACACGAAAGTTAATTTGCCTTCGTAAACTCATTAAAGCACGTCCGTCTTTAAGAAGAGATCTCCCGAGAATTTAAGGTAATCGAGGATCGGCATCAAAGTCCTACGACTACAAAGTCGCCGGAATTTGAACTTTCCTACTTTAGGTAGGACATCATCGGGCGATCCCGATCGGGATTGGGTAATCGAACGATCCGCAAGTCAAGAGTCATACAATTGGATGAGCTTCGCAAGAGAAAGCATTTTCCACGACGGATAAATGGCATAGATTTATGCTGCACCAAGATCGGCCCAAGGCAAGCATTCATCATTCAGGGAAAATCACACGGTATGAGAAATTTGCTGGGGACTCCAAGTTTTTCAGGTAACTTGTTGAGGATGACCGCCGAGCAATGCTCATTCAAAGGAGTTCTAGCCATTTCACTTAATTTTTCTTTGTTTCCAATTAAGGCTTTAAGAGTCGAGGCAAATTTTGGGCATAAAGAAAACAAAGCATCATTAGCTAATTTTGAACTCAAATCTTTAAAGATTTTGTAGAATTTCTCAATTTGGTCGTTAGCTTTTTCACGGCGCCTTTCATTATTACGTCTTGAAAGATATGGAATTGACGGTTTCAAGTTAGGCATCGGAGCACTAACGGGAGCAACAGCTCAGAATTTGGTACTTGAGTTTGAACTTGGACAACCGGAGGTTGGACTACATTGGTCATCCTTATTAGTAGGAAGCACCGTGTCCTTTATCACCTCTGCTATTTACGTTCCACTACTTTAAAGGAGAAGACGAAGGAGTAGGAATCGTGGTCCTTGATAAGGCACACTGCTTCGGGTGGTAAAACCCACAAAAATCACCTTCGGTTAGTAATGTCATTACTTACTAATTCCCTGAATCCTTGAGGTAGATAGCGGTCTTGAATCACAAACTTTGAAAGCGTGTCCCGTTAAATTGGTCATTTGATTTTCAAGTATTGGTTTTGGTCTTTTGCATGTTTCTCATAACTACATCATTAGCCTTGACGTAGCTTTTAAAATCGGTCTTAGTCACACCTTGTGTTTTCGGAGCTAGAGCTTGGTAAGGTGGAGCTTGGTGAACCGGGGGTTGATTAATCGGGGGTCGATAAATTTGGCTTTGGTTGTAATTATTCCCCCGATTTTGGTTGTAATGGTTTTGGTTATTTCCTTGTTTTGAACTGGAGAAAATCGGGAGGTCAAATTTGATTAGCAATCAGGGCTCGGTAACCGGTATTTCCCTTGAATTGAAATTAGTTTTACGCGGCTTGGGAAACATATTCTTGAATATTGTCACGATAAACGTGTCCATCGTGCGTGGAAACAATTTTCCGAGAATTGAGCTCCCACACAAAAACCCAACTTTCCTCGACCGCTTTCACAGGAGCGGGAGCTTAGGTTTTGGTTTTTCTTATCCAGAAGTAAGGCTTTCACCATATCTTTAAGTTCGGGCAGCATCGGGAGAAATACCGGGGTGGAAAGAGCTCGAACTCACATTTGGTAACAAACGGTTGTTACATGATTACGAACTTTGTATTTCTCTCAGAGATTCTTAGGCAATCACGGGCATTTTATCCGAAAAGTTACCACCACGTCAGGCGAAATCCAACTAATCTTGTCATTAGAGTTCAAAGCATTATTAGAATGATCGAGTTGATGTAATTTCGAAATCATGATGTGGCATGCCCGAAGAAGATCATTGAATCGGTCCAATGCCTCGTAGAAAGTTTCATCAAATCGTTGTTGAAATCTCGTGATTTCATTTTGAAGATTTGTTGTTTTGGAAGGAGGGAAGAATTTGTTGATGAATTTCGAAACAAGATCATCCCATTGAGAATTCGGATCGAGGGGGGTTCTTTCAAGCACGAATCGGGCTGCATTATACCCTTGAGGGAAAATGGGAAAAGCATAATCTTATACCGACGTAACTCGGGAACGTTCGTTGGAACTTCATCTAGAAGTGATCTTGTTGAAATAACGGATGTGAGCGATTGAGGTCATCTTTGTCATGTCTGAATAATTGTTTTGTTTTGACGAGGGTAAGCAAACCGTGCATAAGCTCAAAGTTGTCCGTGGTGATCTCGGGCATAACGATGCATCCTCGTAACCCACTTGATGGAGAGCTTTGAGCAATTGAGACATAAGTACGAGTATCGACATTGCGTAACTAACGGGAGGAAGCTTGATTTTCAATTGGTTTTCAAAAGATTAATGGTTCAACAAAAGTCGGTTGACTTGTGTTGTTGACGGTTAAATTACGAGACATGAGAACGAGTACTCATGCACTAAAAGTTAAAAAGAAAATTTTATACTAATATTTTTTGGTTTTATTATTTTTGAATTTTTTTTTTGTTTTTTAAACAATATAACGGACAATGACATAAAGAACACTTTAAAACCTAATAATCAACATCGCATCTCGTAACATAAACTCTAAAAGAAAAACGCACAAGGAGTTTAACTTTAAAAGGTGAGTCGTACCTCGCAAAGACTTGATATTTTTTTTTTATGTTGGGAAGTTATTAAATAGATAATACTTCCGATGAAAGTATTATATGTTGGTGTTCTTTACCACTTGATAATTTTTTTTATGGATAAATGTTTTTATAGTTTTTGTTTCTGTTTTTATACTAAAATTAATCTAAATAAAAAAAAATCTTTTTGTATTATTTTTTTATAAGAAAATATAACAAAATAACATCACACTGAAGATCTTCGAAACAAAAATTTTCAAACCTTTCAACAATCGTCTACAATCCTCCCCGGCAACGGCGCCAAAAACTGATCACCTTTGACTCACACCTTTTAAAATATATATTATATTTTATATAAGTATTTATTATTTAATATATTAATATTTAAAGTGTGAGTCAAATCTGATCATTTTTGGCGACCTGTTGCCGAGGATATTTTATCCGATTGTTGAAGCCGATTGAAAATTTTGTTTGAAGATCCTTCGTGTGGAAGTTATTTTGTTTATTTTCTTATAAAAGAAATAATACAAAAAGATTTTTTTTATTTGGTATAATTATAATATAAAAACAGAAAACCAAAAATATAAAAACATTATCCATAAAAAAAAATTATCAAGTTGGTAAAAGAACACCAACATATAATACTTTCAACTGAAGTATTATCTATTAATACTTCCAACATAAAAAAAATTATCAAGTCTCTTGCGAGGTACGACTCACCTTTTAAAGTTAAACTCCTTTGTGCGTTTTTCTTTTAGAGAGTTACCGAGAAGCGAGTTGATTATTAGGTTTAAGTGTCTTATGTCATTGTCCGTATATTGTTTAAAAACCAAAAAAAAATCAAAAAATAAAAAACCCAAAAAAATTAGTATAAAATTTCTTTTTACATTTTAGTGCATGCGTACTCGTTCTCAATCTCGTAATTCTAACCGTCAACAACAACAAGTCAACCCGACTTTTGTTGAACCATTTAATCTTTTGAAACCAATTGAAAATCAAGCTCCTCCCGTAGTTACGATGGACGATACTCGTACTATGACTCAATTGCTCGAAGCACCCACCGTGGGTTACGAGGATGCCATCGTTATGCCCGAGATCACCACGGACAACTTTGAGCTTAAGCACGGTTTGCTTACCCTCGTTCAAAACAAACAATTTTTCAGACATGACAAAGAAGACCCTCATGCTCACATCCGTTATTTCAACAAGATCACTTCTACGATGAAGTTCCCGAACGTCCCGAGTACGTCGGTAAAGCTTATGCTTTTCCCATTTTCCCTCAAGGGTGCAGCCCGGATTTGGCTTGAAAAAGAACCCCCTCGATCGATTCTCACATGGGATGATCTTGTTTCGAAATTCATCAACAAATTCTTCCCTCCTTCCAAAACAACAAATCTTCAAAATGAAATCACGAGATTTCAACAACGATTTGATGAAACTTTCTACGAGGCATGGGACCGATTCAATGATCTTCTTCGGGCATGCCCACATCATGGATTTTCGAAATTACATCAACTCGATACATTCTATAATGCTTTGAACTCTAATGATCAAGATTCGTTGAATTTCGCCACGGGTGGTAACTTTTCGGATAAAATGCCCCGTGATTGCCTAAGAATCATCGAGAGCAAATACAAAGTTCGTAATTCATGTAACAAACCGGTTGTTACCAAAGTGAGTTCGAGCTCTTCCACCCCCGGTATTTCTCCCGATGTTGCCGAACTTAAAGATATGGTGAAAGCCTTACTTCTCGATAAGAAAAACCAAACCGAAAATCCACCCCGCTCCTGTGAAAGCGGTCGAGGAAAGTTGGGTTACTTGTGGTGGAGCTCATTCTTACCAAAATTGTCCCGCCACCGATGGCAACGTTTATCGTGACAATATTCAAGAATATGTTTCCCAAGCCGCCGTAACTAATTTCAATCAAGGAAATACCGGTTATCCGAGCCCTGATGCTAACAACATTTGACTCCCGATTTTCCCTCCAGCTTCAAAACCAAAAAATAACCAAATACCATTACAACCAAAACCGGGGGAATAATACAACCAAAGCCATGTTTATCGACCCCCGATTAAGCAACCCCCGGTTCACCAAGCTCCACCTTACCAAGCTCTAGCTCCGAAAACACAAGGTGTGACAAAGACCGATTTTAAAAGCTACGTCAAGGCTAATGATGCAGTTATGAGAAACATGCAAGACCAAAACCAAAACTTGCAAAATCAAATGACCAATTTAACGGACATGCTTTCCAAGTTTGTGAATTCCAATACCGCTTCTACTTCAGGTTCAGGGACACTTCCTAGTAATAACATTACTAACCCGAAGGTAGATTTGAAGGGTATTACCACCCGAAGCGGTGTTGCTTATCAAGGACCCACGATTC
Source organism: Tanacetum coccineum (assembly GCA_026074375.1). Lineage (NCBI taxonomy): Eukaryota > Viridiplantae > Streptophyta > Magnoliopsida > Asterales > Asteraceae > Tanacetum > Tanacetum coccineum. The sequence goes on along the minus strand of BQNB010037693.1, from coordinate 21,355 downwards.
CTACTACTTCTTCTTCTCCTCCTAAAGTAGTGGAACGTAAAACCAAGGTGACAAAGGACACGGTGCTTCCTACTAATAACGGAAGTACCAAAGACGTCCAACCTCCAGTTGTCCAAGTTCAACTCAAGTACCAAATTCTGAGCCCGTTGTTACTCCCGTTAGTGCTCCGATGCCTAACTTGAAACCGTCAATTCCATATCCTTCGAGACGTAATGATGAAAGGCGCCGTGAAAAAGCTAACGACCAAATTGAGAAATTCTACAAAATCTTTAAAGATTTGAGTTTCAAAATTTACTGAATGGATGCTTTGGATTACTTTATGCAAAATTGCCTCGACTCTTAAAGCTTATTGGAAACAAAGAAAAATTAAGTGAAATGGCTAGAACTCCTTTGAATGAGCATTGCTCGGCGGTCATCCTCAACAAGTTACCTGAAAAACTTGGAGTCCCCAGCAAATTTCTCATACCGTGTGATTTTCCCAGAATGGATGAATGCTTAGCCTTGGCCGATCTTGGTGCTAGCATAAATCTCATGCCATTATCCGTGTGGAAAATGCTTTCTCTTCCGAAGCTCACTCCTACTTGTATGACTCTTGAACTTGCGGACCGTTCGATTACCCAACCGATCGGGATCGCCGAAGATGTCTACCTAAAAGTAGGAAAGTTCAAATTCCCGGCCGACTTTGTAGTCGTAGACTTTGATGCCGATCCTCGATTACCCTAATTCTCGGAGATCCCCTCATAAAGAACCGGAGCGTGCTTTAATGATGTTTACAAGGCAAATTTAACTCTTCGTGTCAAGAAAAAGAAGCCGTAAATTCAATCTTGACCAACCTCGAGACTACTCCCTCTAATTACGATATATGACGGCGAAATCGAATCGACTCATTGAAATGGATTGTGAGGAGTATTCTCAAGAAATACATGGTTTTTCCGATGTGATCGTGAGTGGCAATCCAAACCTTACTATGACCCTTATCGTTTCTACCGTCTTCTCTGACTCCTCAGCTCCTTCGGGGATAGTGATTTTCTTCTCGAGGAAGTCGATGCTTTCCTCGCTCTTGAAGATGATCCAACTTCACCAGAAGTTGATGACTCTTACTATGACCCGGAGGGGGATATTCTTCTTCTTGAATCATTTCTCAATGATGATCCATCATTACCCCCTCCCACTCAAGGAAATTATTTACCTGAAATTCGAAAAGAACTTAAAAGTTTTTTTTTGAAGCTAAGAATGATCAATCTTTAATTGATGAACCTCCGAAGTCGAACTCAGGACCTACCTCCCTCATCTCGAATACGCATTTTTTGAAGGTGACAACAAGTTTCCCGTCATAATTGCTAAACACTTGAGTGTCAAGAAAAAGCGCTCTCATAAAGGTTGTGAAGACACACAAGCAAACCATCGCTCGGAAACGCTCTGACAATCAAGGTATTAACCCGAATTTTGTACTCTCAAAATTCTAATGGAAGCGGACTACAAACCGCTGTTCAACACCAAATGACGAGTGAATCACATAATCCATAATGTCCATCAAAAGGAGGTTGAAAAAACTTCTTGACACCGATTACATTTACCAATCCTCGGATAGTCCTTGGTAAGCCCCGGACAAAGCTACCTAAAAAAGTGGCATTACAGTTATTTAAAAAGATGAAAACGAGTAATTCTAACTCGATTGGTTACGGGATGGCTGTATGCATTGACTACCAAAAGTTAAATGAAGCCACCCGTAAAGACCACTTTCCACTACCGTTTATGGATCAAATGCTTAAGAGATTAGCGGGAAACGAGTACTATTGTTTTCTCGATGGTTTCTCAGGTTACATTCAAATTCCCATTGACCCTCATGATCAAGAAAAGACAACATTCACGTGTCCCTACGGAACGTTCGCCTATCGCCGCATGCCTTTTGGCTTATGCAATGCACCGGGCACGTTCCAAAGGTTAGATGGCTATCTTTCATGATATGATCGTAAAAACAATGAAGTCTCCAGGACGAATTTTTGTCGTTGGGAATTCATTCGAAAATTGCCTCTCTCGTGTAGACAAGATGCTTCAAAGGTGCGAAGACACCAATCTTTGTCTTAATTGGGAAGGAGGTCATTTATGGTTAAAGAAGGCTATATCCTTGGCCCCCCCATAAAAGTGACTTTTTCCCATAAAAGGATTGAGGTTGATAAAGCCAAAGTCGATGTGATTGCTAAGTTACCTCATCCCACCACCGTTAAGGGTGTTCGGAGTTTTCTCGGTCATGCCGGTTTCTACCGACGGTTCATTAAGGATTTTTCCAAAATTTCCCGACCGATGACTCATCTTCTTGAGAAAAATACTCCGTTCATCTTCTCCAATGAATGTATTCAAGCTTTTGAAACGTTAAAGAAAAAACTTACCGAAGCTCCAATCTTGATTGCCCCCGACTGGGACCTACCTTTTGAGCTTATGTGCGATGCAAGCGACTTTGCCATAGGTGCAGTCTTGGGGCAACGTCATGAAAAACACTTTAGGCCTATACACTATGCTAGTAAAATAATGAAAGAGTCTCATTAACACACGACGGAGAAAGAAATGTTAGCCGTGGTGTATGCCTTCAAAAAATTCTGGTCTTACCTCATCTTAAACAAAAGCATAATGAACGGAACACTCTACCCATAAAAATATCTCTTTGCTAGAAAAAAAAAAAAAAAAAAAAAAAAAGATTCAATGCGAGATGCTCCATGGGTTCTCCTCCTTCAAGAGTTCACATTCAAAGTAATTGACACAAAAGGAGTCGAGAATCTCACGGCCGATCATCTTTCCCGATTAGAAAATCCTTATGAAAATGTTCTCGACCCAAAGGAGGTAAATGAAAAATTCCCTCTCGAGACACTTAATATGGTGACTTCTCGTGGTAACTCAAGAACCCCGTGGTTTGCCGATTATGCAAATTACCACGCGGGGAATTTCATTGTTAAAGGGATGTCATCCCAACAAAAGAACAAGTTTTTCAAGGATGTTAAACACTACTTTTGGGACGACCCCTTCTTGTTCAAAATATGTGCAGATCAAATGATCTGGCGGTGTGTTGCAGGCCAAGAAGCTGTTGAAATCCTCACAGCTTGCTATAGTGGACCCACCGGGGGACATTACGATGCCAACTACACCGCCAAAAAGGTTTTTGACTTAGGATTTTATTGGCCCACGATTTACCGAGATGCCCATGACTTGGTCACCCGATGTGACACTTGTCAGCGTCAAGGAAAAATTTCACAACGTGATGAAATGCCTCAAAATTCCATCCAAGTTTGCGAAATCTTTGACGTGTGGGGCATCGATTTCATGGGGCCGTTCTCGTCTTCACGAGGGAAGAAATACATACTCGTGACTGTCGAGTATTTGTCAAAATGGGTTGAAGCGAAAGTGCTCCCCACCAACGACGCCTGAGTTGTTTGCAAATTTCTTAAATCTCTCTTCGCCCGATTTGGTGCCCCTCGTGCTATCATAAGTGATCGCGGAACCTATTTTTGCAATGACCAGTTTGCAAAGGTCATGCTTAAATACGGAGTTACTCACCGTCTCTCCACCGCGTATCACCCACAAACAAGTGGGCAAGTTGAGGTATCCAATCGTGGCTTGAAACGAATTCTTGAAAGGACCGTAGGCGAGAACCGTGCATCTTGGTCGGATAAACTAGATGATGCACTTTGGGCCTTCCGTACCGCTTACAAAACACCCATCGGGTGTACTCCATACAAGCTCGTGTACGGAAAGGCATGTCATCTACCGATCGAGCTCGAGCACAAAGCCTACTAGGCCTTGAAGCATGCAAACTTTGACCTTGAGACCGCGGGTGATCACCGTAAAGTTTCAACTCAATGAATTAAATGAACTTTTGTGATATGCCTATGAGAACTCTTTGATCTATAAAGAGAAAACAAAGAGGATCCATGACTCAAAGATCAAAAACCGTGTTTTTAACGTCGGTGATCAAGTCCTCCTCTTTAACTCTAGATTGAAGATGTTCTCGGGCAAGTTAAAATCCCGTTGGTTTGGACCGTTCACCATTACACAAGTCTTTCCATATGGCACCATTGAGTTATCTCAAAACTCCAGGCCAAACTTCAAGGTGAATGGTCATCGAATTAAGCACTACTTTGGAGGGGACGTACCTTTAACTGGTTGTCCCAGATCTCCAAACCTTCCCCAAGGATAAATGAATTCGGGGATTAGGTCAAGCTTAGTGACCCTAAACAAGCGCTTCGTGGATGCACCTCATGCTATATCTTATTATTATTAAATTTTTAAGTTTATATTATGTGCAATGAATAAGTGTTTTCTGTTTAGAAGAGGTGTGCCTCTTTCGTTTCTCATTTGCTTGTGTTTTTTGTGATTGTCCAGGATTGTCCCGGATTTTTAAAGCCTCTCGTGCTCGCGGTTTTGTCCTTCGATCACAAGAGCTTCAAATCCTCAGCTTCATTTGGGAAATCCAATATCCTAATCTTATCGACTAACGTTTATCTTTAAGCATACTTAATAAACAGCTTAGGATTTACGTAGAACCCTTCTTAAAACATTGAGGACAATGTTTAATTCTAGTATGGGGAGGGGGGGTCTATCGATTTGATTGTGCCTGCAGCTGTTGTTTTTGCGTAATCCCGTTTTTACCACAAGAATTTCAAAAAATGAAAATTTTAAAAAATTTCAAAAATAAAATAAGTGTTTTGTCACAATTTTGACTTTCCTACTGGGTAGAATAAGAATAAATTTTGACCCGATCGAGCGTGTTGAGCTCTAGCTTGTTCCTTAACTTTTAGGCTAAGCGTTCGCGAAAATTCGCGAAGAACGAAAAATGATAGAGTTGATTATGAGTTGGATGCTAAACAAGGATTATTTGGAAATCTTAAGAGCTCATGTATGTAATTTGTGGCTTTTTCTCCCATAAGCTTCTAACCGGATTAATATACGTGCTATTTTTGGAGATTAAACTTAAATCAACAATTTTTATGTAGTTAATAGCAAAAATTTTAGTCTTAGTTCAAATTTATACTTGAATTTTTCAAAAAGAAGTCTTCTCTATATAAAAAAAATAATAATAAAATATGATGAAAAATGAAAAATATAATAAATATAAGTTGTGGGCTGATAAAAGTTTGTGTAATCTTGCGTCTCAACAACGAAGTTTACAGCCTTCTAAGGAAAGCCATAGTAAGAATAAAAATCCGAGACTGATAAAAGTTTGCTGCATCTTGCCGGCTCACAACCGATGTTGCAGCCTTCTAAAAGGTCGAGGGTTACAATTGCATCAATGTTATGTTTAATATTAAGTGTGAATTAATAAATAGATCTCTTTTTGTTAAATTTAAATATGCTTTTGAACTTTGACTAATTCATTTTAAGTTTTTAAGCTATGTATATAGGGGGAAACCTAAAAGTTTTTGAAACCGAAGGTCCGTGAGTCCCGATACTAGTCTCTGTGGGGTGTCAAAAGCCTGGTCACTTAGCCGCAAGGTTAGGATGTGCCGAGACGAAAGTCGCTACATGGGATGATCTCGCCTTCAAACTCATTATTCTCGGGTGGAACGTGAAGCATAGAATTTTGCAAAACGTTGATCCATGGTTGAAATTCAAAATAGCACATTCACCTAAGATATAATAATTGTCGGGAGTGAAAAGTTCACAAGTTGCAAATATGAGTAGTGTTAGCATCTTAACTGATATTTAACTGTGATTTCGTTTTAAGCTTGGTTTGGAGCAAGTGAAAAGTCGGGGACGATGAATTTATCCTTTTTGGGGCATTCTCGGATCGAAATGCATCTTGTTCTATGATCCCTAAAGGTTATGAAAATAACAAAAGTCAAAATTAGTTAGTTGCTAAAAAAAATAGGAAAAAATACAAAAATATTAGGAATAAGTGTATACATTTAAAAATGGTAAAAATGGGGCTTTTCGAAACTCTTGATTCTTTAATTCCCCTTGATGAACACTTAGCTACTTTTCGAGGTAATTAGTCGAGGGGGATTGAGATTCTTAGTTTTCTAAGTGCTTACTTATAGCATTACGTGAGGACACGCAATATCTTAGTATGGGGGATTTTGGTATGTGTTTAATTACACATACCTTTGACCACTAAAAACGGACTTAAATGACTAAAAACGTACCAAAAATACATTGTATTTGTATGTTTTATATTTGTATTATGCGGTTAATGGATATCCAAGAAAAGGACAAAAATAGAAGCCAAATCGACAAAACCGAGCACGAGAACGGAAAGAGCGTGAAAGAAAAGTCAAGTCAAAGCCAAAAGTCAACAAAAAGTCAAAGTCAAATCAAGTCAAAGTCAACCCCGAGAAGTGGATTTGGAAAGAGCATCGAAAACCAAACCTGAAAACCTAAATTGCCAAAAGTGGGCCCACCCCTTTAAAATTATTTTTTTTTTACATTTGGGGGTTGCTATTTTTTTTATAAATTTTTTGTTTTTAAATGATTTAGTTTTTGTGTTTAATTAATTTGCTTTAATTTTTATTTATATAACCCCAAAAGAAAACCCTGAAAAACAAACAAACAAAAAACCCCCAAACCCAATTCCAGAAAAGAATAAAAACTAAAACGCAATACCCCCCTAATAACAAAAAACCCACATATACCCATAACACACAAGAAAACAATTAACACCATAAAAAAAGAAATATTAAAAAATAAAACAAAAAAAAAAAAAACGAACTCCCCCCCAAAAAAATTCAAAAAAAAACTAAAAATAAAAAAAATAAAAAAAACCCAAACAAAAAGACACACCCAAAAAACCCCCTTACCCAAAACACCCAATAAATTATATTAAAGCAGATAAATATAATAACCAAGAAAAAAAGACAATTATTAAAGAATAACAAATATCCCACCACACACCCAAAAACCAAAAATAACCCCAAATAAAAAAAATAACCAAAAAAAAGAAAAAAATAACCCCAAAAAACAAACACCCCAAAAACCAACCACAAACAAAGAGAAAAGACACATCAAAAATAGATGAACCCCAAATAAAAACCAATCAAAATAAAAAAAACAAAAAGCCCATACCATAAAACAAGAATTAAAACCACCCAAAATAACTATAATAACAAAAAAAAAGAAATAAAACAAGAACCCCAAAATAAAAAAAAAACCAATGATCCCCCCACGAGGTGCACTGTGACATCCCCCAAAAAACTACACCCCATAAACATAAATACAAGCCCAATCCTTAAAAAACCCAAAAACCGACCAAATAACAGCCCCCCAAACTCCTAATTACACCCGTTACCATAATAACACCCCCGTATAGTCCCTTAAAAAGACTAACGTGCAAACATAAATATAACTCCAAGGGACCAAAGTTGTTTTCACTAAAGATAAGTGGGTTATAACTTGCAATACGATTAAACTTTCAGGGCACCTTCCAGAACATAATCTAAACTTCAAAAACCCGGGAACAACTGTCATCAACACCCACACAAACGTGTGTCTACCACACAACCCTCCAAAACCCTAACACTATTCCCTTTTCTTCTCCACTTTGTCTACACACCCCACACCTTATCCCACCAATTGCCACCTTGGCAATCTCCAATCATCCCATTCGTCAAGGAATAAAGACAAGAAATCAATGGCTTTGATCATACAGCTTGGGGAACACTCAATTTGGACGGCTATGATGACATTTGTGACCTCTCTCACACAAGAAGCACAGCCTGTCAAAGCACTCATAAAGAAGTACACCACTCCTAAAACCTTCCTCGATTAGTCTAAATAAGGCTTATATGTAAGCCTTTGGGCACTTAGTCATTCACCTAGCAATTTGATTTATTTCATGCTTATTTTAGTTTTGATGTAATTTTTACCTTGGTAATGAGTTTTGAAGTTTAAATGAAATCTAAGTTTGTTTCTTAAAAATTTGTCTAAGCGCTTTTTGTCTTAAGGTCTATTTAAGTCACTAAAAGCTTTCATTTAATACCCTCATAACTGTTATAACCTTAAGCAATGGAAACTCTCTAGTTTCCTTATGTTTAAATAGAGTTTTGTTTCATATAAAATTTAAAAATCACTTAAAAATACTTGCAGAAGCTTGGGAGCATGGTAAATATTAGATGGCCATGGGTTTTATGCTTATGTGGATAAGCTATAGGTTGGTTATAAGCTGTTTTGAGTACTTGAATCATATACAAAAGCTTGGACTTTTGTAAGTTTGGTTTCCACTTTTCATTTTCTTGCATTTTTACTGTTCAAGTGCTTATTTCTGGCTTATTTATGCTTTTCTTTTTAAATATTACTACTTATTCAAGTTATTGATTCTTAGTTGTCTTTGATTGTGCCTTATGTCCTTAATTGAGTTTTCTTAAAGACTGCCTATAGTATGCTTGTTACAGCTTATATTTCATTTGCTTATATAGAGCTTATTTGTTGTTTTATAGTGCTTATTGCTAATTAGTCATTACTTTTTATCTGTTTTTAAAAACCATTGCTTAAAACTTTGTTAATCAGCCTAAAAAAAGACTTTTTCAAAATTAAAGGGGTGTTTGGGATAGTAGTGAAAATGGGTCAAAGTAGGTTTAAAACCATTTGGTCTTTTGGTGCTAACTTTAACTACTGTCTTTAGTTGTTCTTCATTAGTTTTATCAAAAGTTTTAATATTAAAAAATGTTTGATGGTTTTTCTCATGTTTGTCTTTGAAACTATGGCTCAAAATTATTTTTAAAGTGCTCATTTGATTTAGTTATTCAAAACCTGGTTTTGAGTCTTGTTTTAGTGGTCTTTAGAGTATCTTAATGCAGTAGTTGATAGTCTTTTTGATTTACTTGTGTCTTGTTCAAAATCTGTCATAGTCTAGTTAAGTGTCTTTCTCTTTTAAAATCCCTTTTTCATTTTCAAAATTCAGTTACTTAAACATGAATTTCATAGAGCTTAAAAGTTTGAGCATAGGCTCATTTGTGGGAGTACTCAATCTGTTTTTTCTTGCTTTTTCATTTTAACCCTTATTTACCAGCTTATTTGTAGGCTGCTATATCGACATTTTTCTTAAGAAAACCCAAGTCAGCACATGCTGACTGTGACATCAGTTTTCATTAGCCCTTTTAGTCGATTATTTGTTTTTCAAATTCTAATTTCTTGCAGTTTAGAAATCCCTTAGGACCATACTATAAGCTAGTGCAAGCCTATTCCAAAGGTTCTTCTAAGTGGTTTTAGTTTTAAGCCCTTAAATCCCCTTTAGCTGTTTGTATGCTGTTTTTGGCTTAAGTGCTTATTTAGCTTATTAGTGCTTTCCTGTTTGAATTCTTATAAATTTTGTGCATTAAGTGCTTATTAGATGAAGTTTGAAGTATTGCTTTGTGATTTCTTATTTCATTGTGCTTATTTGCCTTTTATTAGCCAAGCAGACTTAAGTGTTTAACTAGCAGTACCAACTTAAAAGTTAGTACTGCTGAGTTTTAAATGCTCATTTCTGGCTTATATAATTGTTCTTATTTGCTAAATTTTGTTCCTATTTGCTTTTTAAGGTTGTCTTGAGATCTGTGTTTGTTTATCTTGCTTTGTCATTTGCTTATTTGCTCTTTTTAAGCCTAGCCTTTTTGTCATTTGTTTCTTAAGTTTAAAAATAAGCATCTCTGTCTTTAACAGCTTATTTGTGTGCTTATTTGTGGTTTATAAAAAAAGTTGTTTTACAAAAATTGCTTATTTGTTGCTTTTATAAAAAGTTGTGAAAAAATGGAATTTGCAAAAACATTTGGGAGTAGGGGAAGCCCCGGGTGAGCAAGTCTCGAACCCGGGACCTCAACCCCACAGCCAAACGTTTTATACACACACACTCTACCACTCGCCCTTGGGACTTTTTCAGTTTTACTTTGCACAATTTATTCTTTATAGTAGTTTTAGGTAGTTTAGCTTATTAACTGTTTTCAGCTTATTTCACAGCTTATTCGATAAGCTGTTTTCACAAGCTATTTTTCCTAGATTCCTCTCTTTTCAAGCTACTTTTCATGATTTTTCCAGTTTTTTATAAATAGTTTAGTATTTTTAAACATTTAATTTCATTAAAATCGTTTTTAATTCATAAAAAATTATAAAAAAGTCAAAAAAATATAATTCTTTTTTAGAAAATTTTCTTTTAACATTTAGAACATAGGAAATTATATATGCTTTCGTAGTGTTTTTTAAATTGCAAAATTTTTAAATTTTTTAAAAAGAACGGGATTGATCCCGTCATGTATTTAGTGTTTTTAAGCTAAATCTTTTCCGTTTTTGGTCTAGTTTTTCTTTGTTTTTAGCATTTAGTCAATTAAGACTTATAAAAACCAAAAAGATCATTTTAGGACTTAATTTTGATAATTTAGGGTTTTTAGGTCCCGTTTAGGATTCCCGTTTTGCGTTTTTAGTTAAAATTTGTCTTGCCTTAATTGTTTTTAAGTTTTTGCCTTAATTTTCCCGTATTTTTAGATAACCAATATCAAATTTGTTCCATTCAAGCATCAATTCTCAAAACGACTCTCGGCTTCTAGTCAATGCATTCCTCGTTGGGGAAACGACCCGGGAATCATACTCCCGGATTACTATAATTGTGATTTTTTGATTTTTATCCTCTTATTTATATATTTATATAAGTATTTTATATTTTATATTATATATTTAAAGGTGTGAGTCAATCTTGATCAGGTTGCGGTCTACTTATATTTATAAGTTCGACGTCACGAGGATAGTGCAAGACGTAAGACACAAGTTTGGAAGATTCTACTTCTTCATCAAATTCGTTATACTTGGTTTTCTTCATCATATCACTACATATAGCCTACAGAATTCGAGATTCAAAGATATGTAAACATATTGGTTTCAGGGGAAGCTTATTGATTAAATGTTCAACCATCTACATGCACCACTTGAGGGGAAGTGTTTCGTTACTACTGCTAGTCATTTATTACTACTGCTAGTTTATATTTCTACTACTCAAAGTCATTTTTCGTATTATGCTTCATGGCGGGTATTTTAAGTATTGGAAGGCTGGATTAGTAGTTGTGGTATATGGTTTGTAGTTGTTATGATTCAAGTTGCATATCTACAAAAGACCCCTATTGGATGAAGACAAAAAGGGGAAGAAGATTACAGGTTTATTAATTTGCAGCTTAATTATGTGTGGTGATATGTTCAAGGAGATCTTAAGTCAAAGGAAAGCATTGAAGATTTTGTTTCATTTAGAGAGATGATTACATCTCAACTTCTCTAGTTAAGGGGAAGTTCGTACGCGACTTTGTTTGTTTTGTCATCATCAAATAGGGGAAGATTGTTGGGATTCTAGATTTGATGAGACAAATGAATTAAAAGAATGAAACAAAAGGACTAAAATTGTAATTAAAGAAATCTTCAAGCTGGTGGAGAATATGAAGATAAAGATAAAGATTTTGAAGATACCAGAAGATCTCCTTATAATGATAAAGATACATAAGATATTTTAGGAAAGTCTTTAGTCTCCGGGAAAAGTAAGAAGCAAGCTACTCTTTCCAGGAGTTCTACTGAAGCTGAGTATAGAAGTATGGCTTCTGCTATTTGTAAGACAGTCTGGTTGGCAAATTTGTTGCACAGCCTTGGATTGTCTAGTATGTTTCTAAGATAGATGTGCATTTTGTTAAAGAAAAAGCTGCAGCGGGTGTTATTAAAATTGTTAAAGTTCATACAGACTTACAGGTTGCTGACATCTTTACCAAATGTCTTGCTATTGAGCAACATACGTTATTCTGTGAGAAATTAGGTATGTTTGACATGTTTGCATGAGTTTTAGCTGGCAAAGTTTGATGCAAGAAATATCTCACATTCAGTTTGAAGGATGGTGTACAAGAGTTATGGTCAACATGTGGTCACACACAATGTGAAGGACCAAAGATGTCAAAGTCTAAAAGATGTAAGTTCCAGCCAGTTGTATCAAAGGATCAAAGTCCAGGGGCTGAAAAGGAACATGTGCATATATAAGCTGAATTTCCAGCTAGGGTTTCATTCATCTTGTTATTATCTCAATGTTCTTTCTCTCTACTACCCAATATCATCTTGTCTAGTTGTTATTGATACCAATCTTTGATATCAATCGTTTGAGTCTGTAAACTAACAAGATCAATCTCTTTATTTGATCTTGCCGTCTTCTGAGTGTTGAGAGATATTTGTGGTGGGGTTGATTGTGATCCACCTAGTGGGGACCAATCGTTGTCTTTTGTATTTGTCCGACTAACACTCGTTTGGGGATTAGTCTTATTGTATTGATTCATTAATAAAGAGCACTTGAGGAGGTTGGTTGGGTGCAAGATATGTGTTCTTGGTGTTGATTTGATATTATTAACAACTTCCTTTTCTTTTCTAATTATAGGATCAGTAAATGTAAGATATTTGCATTTTTTTTTCTTTTAAATCATTTCTTCTTTCATACCTCATTTTTGTTCGTTTTTGGCTTTGTTTTCATCTTTTCTTTGTTTTACTAAATCCTTCTCAAATTTATGAGTTTACTTCTAGCGTGTTTGGTGTGTGGGTCTAGGATAGATGATGAGAATAAAATTGAGTCATTCTTTGGTATAAGGTGACACATTCGAGAAAACTCATGAAAAAACGTTTTTCCACACCAAACGTGTAGATAGTTTAACTATTATATATATATATACTCATTTCAACTTTGAAACGACGACGTTTTTGCATTGTTTTTACTGTTCAAATTGCTATAGTGTTCGGGCCTTTCATCTATTTCTTGGGCTGGCATTTATTGGGCCTCTACATTTCGCATGGTACTTATCGTCCAAACTGTATGCCATTCATTCATGCATGCCATTGCATGGTAGGCAATAAATAAATAGAAAAAAAATGTTGTCACAAAATAGAAGAAAAACGATATATTACGAAAGTATCGATTTATTCAGATAAAAAAATACCCGCGGAAATATCTTCGAATCCTAATAACTTTAAAATAACCGACAGGGGTCACAAACGTACACCTCTAGATTTCGCATTAATATATATACTAAAAATGGCATCAAAACGATTACGTTTTGCGCCACTAAAAATCGTAAGCCCAAATATATAATACATATATACCCAAATCCCACAAAATTATATTAAAAAAAAGACCCATATAGCCAAAAAAAACTTTTAAACATGAGGCCCAACACATAAGCCCATATAAAAAAACTATTAAACATGAGACCGAAAAAATAAACCCGCACAAAAAAATAGAAAAAAATAAAAATAAAATTTTAACGCAAAAATAAACCCGCACTATTAAACATGAGACCGAAAAAATAAACCCGCACAAAATACAATAAAAAATGCCCTGCAGTAACGCGCGATTGTCATTTAAATCACACGTAATCCCATAAAATTATATTAAAAAAACCCTCCATATAGCCAAAAAAAACGTTTAAACATGAGGGCCAACACATAAGCCCATATAAGAAAAAAAACAAACTATTAAATATGAGGCCGAAAAAATAAACCCGCACAAAATAGAAGAAAAAAAATCAATGCCTCGCAACAACGCGCGAAAAAATAACGACCCGCAGCAACGCGCTGCTTGTTACACACTAATATCATAACAATAATAAATTTGCATACTTAGTTATTTACTCTTTTTTAATCTTAAAACTTTAATGTGTTTTACTTTTATGTTCATATCCCCTACAAAGTAGTAATTCATATGGTAACCTGATAAAACACATGTGATTAACTAACTAGGTGGTTAAAATCTTATTTCTAAAGAAACACGGTTTCCCCAAGTCCAAAGAACGTATCTTCTTCAAACTGCCAGAATTCAAATTGTTCAGAAATTTGGTTACAAAAGCACTTAGCTAGTAGGTTTAATTTATGTTCAAAAAAAAAGTATGTTTAATTTGAATTCTATTTTTAGAAGGTTTGACCTTAAAAAACATGAAGGTTTTCTGACAAGTTCTCTTTTCTAGGTAGCCAATAGGCTGAGTGTAACATTCACACCTTGTGATTCAAACCCCTAATAAGCCTGTGTTAATCATGTTTTAGGTTATCTCCTACTGCTTGGCTAATCATTTAAAAATGTATCATAGTTGTCACTCTTTTAGTTGCATCTAGTTCGAATCCGTTTTTAAAAAGATGTGCACGAAATAATCGGATTTGAACAATGGTACACACAACTACAAACGGTGACAAGTATGATGATTTTTCGACAATTAGCCCTTTATTTTTCAACTGGGCCTAAACTCTGGTTTACCTCCAATTTCACTCATCCAATTTAACACATGCACGTAAATACACCATTTCCCTTATATATATAATAAAATTGAAAACAAACTTTTAATGCTAATGTAGATGTGAAAGCTAATGATAAGTAGGCTTCTGCTAGTACTTCTTCTGGTTTTACCTTTGAGCAGATGCAAAAGCTTTTAAATCTGATTAATAACAATCCTTTTAGTAGCATACATGCCAACATGGCAGGTAGGGCTTCTTTCTTTAATGGTAATGTTTGGTTCAATATTAATTTTTCTAAGTTTTACTGTGCAAATTCAAAGTTATATGTTAAAACTATTACTATGGGATGTATAATTGACTCAGGTGCCAATCAGCACCTGACTGTATCTACTGTTGGTATGTTTAATGTTGTTGATATTACTAGTCTCAATATTACTGTTGGTCACCCTAATGGAACCTTGGCCACTATAAGTCATGTTGGAAATCTAAGGTTAACTAATAATGTTGTTCTATATGATGTTCTTGTTGTTCCTGGTTACTGGGTTAGTCTTATGTTTGTTAACAAGTTGATAAGGGATAGTAAAATGTTTGTTGGTTTGATGAAAATAAGTGCTATATTCAGGACTTGAAAAAGGAGAAAGTCTTGAGGATTGGTAGTGAATCTGGTGGGCTTTACTTGTTAGATATGATTAAAGATAATTATGTTGGTAAGTCTAATATGGTTATGTGCTTTAATGTGTCTAAGCTGTTGTGGCATAACAGACTTGGTCATCCTTCAGATCAAGTCTTGTCTGTGTTGCATCAAGACTTAGATATTTCCATGTCTTCAACTATATTTGTTTGAGCAGTCTATCATAGGGCTAAACAAACAAGGGATCCTTTTCTCTTGTCTAGCCACAAATCCAAAAGTCTTGGTGAACTTGTTCATCTAGATTTGTGAGGCCCTTACAGAGTTCCTAGTAGGGAAGGATTCAAATACTTCCTTACTATTGTGGATGATTACTCTAGGGTTGTATGGGTTTACTTGATTAAAACCAAGGATGAGGTTTTTGATGTCTTTGTTTCTTTCATAAATTTTGTAAATAATTAGTTTGATGTTAAAATTAAGACTGTAAGATCTCACAATGGCACTGAGTTTGTAAATAAAAAAATGAGTAAAGTTTTTTTTAAATTGGGTATAATTCATCAGACCTCTTGTGCTCACACTCCCTAGCAAAATGGGGTCGCTGATGTGTTTCAAAAGCTTTAAATTTATAAGACTAAGATTACCGGTTATTAGATGAAAACACACGGTTAAAAGTATAACCCATGTATGTAGTACAATCTTTTTAGGTAAGACCAGGTTGTCCATAGGGATTTGCGTAGTGTCGAATAATCAGCTGAAAATAAACTTAAACAGATTTGAAGTAAAACTAAATTAAATTTAATAATGAGAAATATTACTACCCGGATAATCATATAATTCATAAGCAATGGTAAGGGTTACGATCTCAACCTTAGTACTTGAATTTATAAAAAGTGTTTTCTCGTCAGAAAATGTTTTAACAAATTTACTTGTTTAACTTAAGACTTATGTTTAGTTAACTCGATCAAAATGTGTCACTCAAATAATCCAGTTACTATTATATCAAATCTTTTTTATTTATCAATTAATGTAAGTGGATTTCTCGTCACACACTATAAAGATCATAGACAAAATTTTAAAACTATATAGCTCACAACGGGTCTTTCGACCTATACTGGTGTGAGTATATAATCAAAGTTGATAAGATTAGATACGATAGGATTATAACATAAGCTTAATATTTACAAGATCGTAATTATACCAAACGTTTATTCATTATATAATTTTCACCGAGTAGTCATGAGAGATTTAGCCTTTCATGGCTATGAAGTTCATAACAAAAGCAAATAGATAAACAAGAAACATATTATGTCCGGGTAAGAATATGGATCAAAATTCTACCCATAACAAGTAAAGAACGTAGTACAACCTTTATTCTACTAAATATTATGATATCCTTCTTCGTTCTTCGTTGTTTATGGATGAGAGGTTTGGAATGATGATGGAATGATTGAAGGAGTGAATTGGAGATATGAAGAATGATTTGTGTGTAGGATGAATTTTGGAGAGAAAATTCGTCTCTATTTATAGGCTAATTTTGGGTCTAAGTGCGACACACTTGGGGTGTAAATGCGAGTGTATTTGATTCCATTTAATTATTCTCCATAGTTCAGATAGGAAGTGTGGCACACTTGAATTATTGTGCGGCTTACTTGGTGATTAAATGCAGTATTCATTTAATTGACTTTAATTCTTTGACTCGCTGAGAATTACGGCGCATAAAGGGTAAGTGCGGCGTACTTTGGGTCTTTTTCAGCCTTGGACTTTTATTTTTCTTCAATTTTGCTTTCAAATCACTTGTAAACACTTGAGCTTTATTCCTTTTGAGATCGAGATGACTTCAAGTGAACCTGCATATAATTTATGCTATTAAGTATCGAAAGTTCACGAGAAATGATAAAATATGTATAAATAACGTCGCTAAAACATGTATAATTTAGGCGTTATCAAATCCATCCACACTTAGTTGTTTCTTGCCCTCAAGCAATTTAAAGCGAGACAAACAAGATCATTTATCGTGACGTGGAGAAAATTTTAGGTTTTAACAAGTGTTTACTGGTTTAGATAACTTTTCAGGCATAGACACATAATAAAAGCACCTCACAAGGGAATGTGTTTGATTTTTAATTCACTCGAGCCACTTAGATAGGGTTTATAATTGTGAAGACACTCAGATGCGCATACATAATCTAGATAGCTACCATAGGCTTGTGCATGACACATAAACATGACCGATGGAGCGGAACTTGATACTGATGAGGGTGAATAGCATACGCTGATCTCTTGTGCCGAAACTTAAGCCTAGAACTTTAAACTTTTATAAACTTATAATTATTTTATTATTATTATTATTATACCACACGATAACTAAGGCTTGGCACATAATTTCTTTCTTTCAACTTTGATTTTCTCAGCGGAATAGCACTAATAGGGAGTGCTGCAGATACAGAAGCTTGCTGGATTTTATTTCACCTCATAACATATGATATAATTCTTTACTTAGGTCTAGTAAATGATGATCAGCGGAATAACACTAATAGGGAGGTCTGTTTTGAATCATGTTGAGTCAAAAGATGATAAATATTTGAATAATTTTACAAGCTATCATAAACTTGTTGGAAAACTTATTTACTTAACCAATACCAGACCTGATATAAGCTATGTTGTCCATTGTTTAAGGCAGCATATGCATAGCCCTTTATAATCTCATATGAAAGCTGCTCTTAGAGTG
>BQNB010037692.1:0-42359 GCA_026074375.1 Tanacetum coccineum | reverse complement strand
ATGAATAATACCTTTTGGGATGATCAAAACCGATGCCCAATAGACATGCATAGAAAAAATAACAGACTTACACAACTGAAGCCTCCCCGCAAAAGACAAAGACTTATTTTTCCAATCACCAATCCGATTCTTAGCTTTTTCAACAAGGATTTTACAATCCTTATTTAAAAGCCTTGAAGAAATAAGAGGAACCCCAAGATACTTAATCGGAAGCTCGCCTTCAAAAAAAGGTATAATGCTAAGAATAGCAATCTTGATATGATTACGAACATTACAGAAATAAGCCGTACTCTTAGGAATACTCGGGACTAATCCCGAGGTTCTCTTAAATTCGTCAAGAGAATCTATAATAAGCCTAGCTGATTCCACTTCACCTCTAGCAAAAATGAAAAGATCATCTGCAAAACAAACATTAATAATCTGCAACTCCTCACAATGGTTATGATAACAAAAAGAATCCGATAAACGAACCTTGCGTTGAATAATAAGGTTCAAAACCTCCATAACCAATGTGAATAAATATGGTGAAATAGGATCACCCTGTCTCAAACCTCTCCTACCTTTAAAATAACCATGAATAACCCCATTTAAGCTAAGAGAGAAAAAAGTGGACGTAACACAGACCATAATCCATTGAACCATAGTAGGATTGTGGAAAACTAGAAGGGGGGGTTGAATAGTTTACCGCTTTTTAAATTTAAGTTTTATGTATGTTTGTAAAACTTAGATTCGACCTTTTTGTGAATTCAATGCTTGCACAATATGAACAATGTAAATATATAAAGTAAGACAAGAGATAAGAGTAAGAACAATCAAACCACAACGCGAGAAATAATAATCGAGAAAATTTTATAGTGACGGATCAGAAGGGAAACGGGGCGAAATCGAAAAAAAACAAATAACGAAGATCGGAGAGAGAACGAATAATATAAGTGAATCTCAATGTAAGAGATTGCGGGCAAATCGAACCTTTTGTAATTCAATGCTTGCACAATATTAACAATGTAAATAATATGAAAGATAAAGAGTAAACAAAAATAAAATTAAGAACAAAACAAACCACAAAACGCGATGAGGTTATAGTGTTCGGAAGCTAACGAAGGTCACACGCTCTTCTAGCCCTACTCCACTAACCCGAGCACCAACACAGAGTTTCTTCACTATGTCAACGAAACGTCCCTTATGGCGGAGAAAACCGAACACAAAGTTGCTTATATCAATTTTACGACACTAAGCTAATGGTTCGAGTTCTAATCTTAGCTGAACCAATCTAATCCACAACACAACTTCACGACTGTCACATAGACTTCACAACTTTTACCGACCTTCCTTTCACAACATTCACAACTTCTCACACCTATCACGACTTCTTTAAAACTTCACGACTTCTTCACAACTTCAAGTCACGATCATCACATCCGGTCAACCACACTACTTATATCACAACTACCTAACACTACTTGGTAAGATCACAACGATCTAACTATACTTACAAAGATCACCAAGATCTAGCTACTACACACAACTACAAGATATACAATTGATTTACAAATATGTGATATGAATGCAACAAGATTGTTATGCACCTAAAACAATAAAAAAGGTATAATACATTCTTTACTTGAGATAGAAATTGCTTCTCTTGCACTTGAGGAATATACTTGATCACTTTGAAACACAAGCGTTTATGATTAAATGACAATAAGGATTTTAGAGAGTATAAGTGGGAATGTTGAGCAAAAAAGAATGAGTGCAAAAGGTAAGAAAAAATGTTGAGGAATAGTCCAGTATTTATAGGACAAAAGGAGAGCCGGTCTATGGCCAGGACCGCCCTTAAATAGGTGTCGGCCCCGTTAAAATATATAATGGGAGCAGCCCATGCAATTAAGGGTCCGCCCTTATTCAGACGCTCCTTTTTGTCCTATTCAGGGGAGGTGTTTACTGGACCATTTCTAGCCGTTTTAGGTCCGGAAGAATTTGAATTCAAATGTTTATTTGAATAAAACATTTCTTTAAATATGTAAAAATGTTTTGTGATGTTTATAAAAAGTTTACAACATTTTAAAAAAAGTTCCATTTGACATATAAGCATCAAGCATTTGTCTATTCATAACTGGAGTCATATAAGGTTATGAAATGAATAATTAACTACAAAATACTTGTTTACGTTTTAATTTACGTTGAACATTTTTATATTTTGTGATTATCAATAAAGTAAAGAGTTGTGAAAAATATTAGTCAAATAGTTTTAGACATTATATTTATCAACAATCTTCCCACTTTTTGATGATTATAAAAAATTAACACTCATTAAATGTAAAAATTATTTTTAAAGAAGAATTTAGTGAGTTTTATCTGTCATTCTCACCCTATTTTGAGAATCAAAAGGCATCGTCGAGGATTTGCTATAAAATCGATCGGAATAACTGCTCCCCCTTAAGATGAGTGCTCCCCCCTCGTACGTCGACGGTAGCACCAAAAATCGAGCTATTGAGAGCATGTGTTCAATATATGAAAACATATAGTGAAGTTCATCACTTAACCCGAAAATGAGGGTTCGGTTGTGGATACAACAAAGGCATGAGTTGCCATGTGCTTCAAGGAAATTCCAAGGGATAGGATGTGCAATGATAGGTGGTGAAGGTGATGGAGTATCAAATTGGACATCAAGAGGGGTATTTGGGGAAAGAGTGAGAGTGATGTCCATTGATGCATTATCTTGAGTTGGAGGTGGTGGAGAAACTCTTGGAGGAGGAGATGTTGATGGGTTCAAGTAACCATTTGG
The DNA here is from genome assembly GCA_026074375.1 of Tanacetum coccineum. Lineage (NCBI taxonomy): Eukaryota > Viridiplantae > Streptophyta > Magnoliopsida > Asterales > Asteraceae > Tanacetum > Tanacetum coccineum. Next base: position 39,574 of record BQNB010037692.1, on the reverse strand, counting down.
TGAGGGTGATGTTGATGATGTTGGTGATTTGGGTATGTAATCAATTGAAGATGAAGAAGTGTCTTTGGTTGATGGTGTTTTGGAGGGTGCATTAGGAGCACTAGGTGATGAATTTGGAAGTTTGGGTGATGGAGTTTTTGTGTCATCTTGGGTTAAATCCACAAACAATTGTTTTGGTGGAATGATGTTGATTTTTGGTCTCTTGGAGACCTTGGAAATGGAAGCTCTAGTGGAGGCCATGAATGTGTATGGTTGTTGATGATGAGTGAAGGAGATGGTGAATTGGTGTTATGCATTTGGAGGGAAATTATGGGAAGAGATTTGTTTGAAAATGGAATGAATTTGGATAAGTTTAGGGAATTCCAAATGTTGTTCAAGCATTCTGGGTAAAGATAGCTGATACTAGGTAAAAGAAGGCAAAAAGCAGTGAAAAATATTGTTTTACCCGTGAAGGGCTAAGGGTGGTCCCCTTAAATAGGGGGCGGTCCCCTTAAAATTAAGGGGGCCGGCCATTGTGAATTAAGAGGGCCGCCCACTGTTAGTCCTATTTTTCACAGAAAAACTATTTTTCTCAGGATTTTTGTGAGGGTATTTTTGTTTTGGTGGTTTATTTGCAGCAAGCCCTATAGAGTTTTATAAGCATATTTAATCTTATAACATATAATAAACACATTAAATCATGAAACCAAAATGGCATAACTAGTTGATTTAATAAAACAACCAAAGGTTTAAGGCATCATAGCAAATAAGTACCTAAAAGATAACCAACATATAAGTCTTTCCGAATATATCGGATGATCACCACACAAGTTGTTAATAACATACACATAATCAAGTTAAAAATTGTCTTAAACTACATTTAGCCATCTAGTTCACTCCACTCCTATGTCTTCATTTCTTCTTCTTGCTAAACACTCCTTTTAGTGCCTTTCCAAATGACTTGAAACCTCCGCGCATCTCCTTATGCATTTCTTGCGTTTGGTTGAGCAAGGTGGTTTGTCGTTCAAAGAGAGTTTCATCGGTTTGTTCGGAAGCGGAAGGCATTTCGTAGTTTTGGTAGTTGAGTGGATTAAGAGAGTTAAGATAGGTGGTAGGAGATGGAGTACTTGCACGAGAAGTTTCGACATCATCATCATCATCATCATGTTGATGAGATGACGTGCCGTGATGATGAGAAGATGAGGATGAGACGGAATGGCGTGCCTTGCCACGATCACTTCGAGGTCTCCGAGTTTGTTTAAGAGCAAGAGGACGCATGACTCGATCAACAATGTCATAAATGCCATTGTCGAGATGAGGATATACTTCCATGATGTGACGATAAAGACGAGTCAAGAACATACCGTATGGAAGATTGGCGGTTGGATTTGCTCTAGCACATTCGATTCGTTTGACAAAGAAGTAAGCAAGATTGTATTGTTCCTCGGCAACAACACAATACAACATGTGAGCAAGACAAGCGGGGAGATGGTCCCGATGTCCTCCTAGTCCAAACACATTCTCTCGAATGAGTTCTTCCCATTGCTTCATGTCGGGGCTTAGTTCCTTAGTGAGGATTTGATTTGGAGTGAGGGTGACGGTTTGACTTTTAATGGTACGGTCTACCATGACACGTTCCAATTCAAGAAGTCGACGAATATCGTCGGGAGTTGGAAGGTCGGTGGAATATGGTCCCTCGGTTTCTTGAGAATACTCAAGAGATCCAAGGTCCCACTCGTTGGTGAACACGGCTTGACCGTTGTAAGGAATTTTGAGGATTTGACCGAATTGGGCAAGAGTGAGAGTTATGAATTCATGTTGAATCATAAAGGAGATGACAAGATAGCCATATTCATCGGTTTGAACCGTGACTTGACTATAGAAATCAAGAATGAATCTTGGAACAATCGGTTCGTTGATTTTAAAGAGACAATCGAAGCGAATGTTTGTGAAGAGACGCTCGATGTTGTTGGATTTGTAGTAGGCTTGATCAACAACACGACCTTCGTGAATGTTGCGATTTTCAATGGATTTGTAGAATTTGGCAATTGTGGGGGAAATGCCGGGAAAACAAGAGGCAAGGATTTTTCACTAAAGTCACTCACAGAAAGCACACTAAGCTGTCACATCTCGGATTGCCACGCTGGCCAATCGCTGTGAGCTAGGATGTGATCCAACGGTCTATAGATCATGATCCAATCTATGTAATATGAGGCAGGATTTAAAGGACTCGTGTGCAGAGACCTCAGACCTTGATGTTTCTCCTGGAGGGTCCCTGCATAAATAGCAAGCCATCTCCTCAATCTTATCTTCTTTTCAATTTTTTTAGTGTAATAAGCTCTTTTGTAATGTTTAGTTAAAAATGTTATTTTCATTTAAGCTTTTGTAATTCGTTTTCTAAAGCATTGTAATCTCTCTTAGTTATTAATAAAATCAAAATTTCAAGTTTTATAAGCTGTTTTCTCTTATAAGCTCTTAATCCTCTTCAAATGTTATGTTATTATTTCATAAGCTCACAACAAGCTCTCATAAGCTCTTACAAGTCTCTAAGCTTGTAATTGAGCTCTAATAAGCTTTAACATACTTAAACTCTAAAACCAGCTTAAGTACCTTTGCTTAATTGGACTTGGAGCTTTTGGATGATGAACTAGAAAGGGAAGAGTTCATAGGACTTATACTGGCTTATTAACAATAAGCCAGAGCTTGTAGATTGCTCATTTGAGCTTATTAATGCCTTTGTTTAAGCTAAGGTTTAAGTAAGTTTCTTATTTAGCTTTATGTCTTAATCTCTTAGTTTAATAACTGCTTAATTTGCTTATTATTTGCTTATTCTTGTTAGTTTCAGCTTATATATGCTTAATAAGTTAGTTAAATGCTATTAGTTCTTAGTTTCATAGTTTTAATCTTAATTATTACCTATCTCTTATATTCTGTCAGTAAAAAAACAAAAATAAGTAGATTAGTGTAGCTTGTTGATTTCTGGCTTATTAGTCTTGTTATAAGCTAGTTATTGTCTGGAATCTGAGTTTGGTTCAATAGATCTACATTTCATAAGTTTAAATGGGTATAAGTGTAGTTAAAGGGGTGTTTGGTTCAACAGTACTAACATCAAGTTAGTACTGTTTGACACTTTTTGGTTATTGGTCATTGTTTTCACACTTTAGTTAAGTAAGTTTAAGTAGGATTTTGAGTCAAATTAGTTTTAGATCAAAATTTTCATAGTTCAACTAGTTAAACAAAAGAATCTGTCACTATTTGGTCAAATTTTAATTGCAATTTAGCTCAAATCTGTTTAGGTAGTAACTTAGCTTATTTGCTCTTGTTTTAGTTGATTTTAAGTGTTTGAAAGAGTGTCATTAGGATTCATTAGGTCTGCACTTAATTGATCTGAGTTAAAGTTCATAAAGTGTCAAATGCATCAGCAGTATTCTTAAGCAAATGTGTCAATTTTAAGCTTCAATTTCAGCAGGATTAAAAAGGAATTAGGATTTTATTTTCAGTTTATAAGTAGCTTATATATCATAGTTTATAGGTTTGCATTTAGATTTTAATAATTAGCTTAATAGAATATCTGTTTTTAGCTTATTAAATTAGCTTTTGTCTTTCCATTTTTCAAAACTGTCATATGCTAAGTATTAAGTCTGTTTTCAAATTTTTTTTAAGCTATCTTTGTCTAAAATCTTTTCAAAAAAACATTTTCTAGTAGTCTTTAAGTCAGTCTTTAAGGAAAACCAAGTTTCATTGCATAAAAAGCTTATTTGGTTGCTTAAAATTAAACTCAAAGTGAGCTTAAAGGACTGTTTGGTTGTAGAGTGTGAATAAGTTCTTGTTGAGCTTTTTCAGCTTTAGGCTTGAGATTATGTGTTTATTTCTTGTTATAAGGTTAGAATTAGCTTATTAGTTGTTTAGCTTTTCATTAGGCTAGCTTATTGTGACTTCTAGGCTTATTTAGCTTAAGTGAAAATAAAAATAAAATAAAAATAAAATAAAAACATAGTCTAGCTTTCTGTCATCATTTTAGCTGATTATTAGCTTATCTAGGGCTTATCTTAAGTAGTTGCTTTTGTTAAAAGTATTTAGTGTCAGCTTATTTTCACTTGTGATCTTTTAGTTTTCAAAAATAAAAAAATATACAAAAAGTTGTTGCTGGGACTTGAACCCACGACCTCTTGCTCAAACCCACACATACCTTACCATTGTGCTACATTAGCTCATCCGTGAGCTTTTGTACACAAAAACCTTTTAACACTTTTTTATTTCCTTGTTATAAAAATAAGCCGTAGCTTATTCTGATTATTCTAGGGCTTATTTGTTTGGCTTTTTGATTGATATTATTTTTCATTTGTTCCTTTTATGATTTAGGACTTTTAGTGATTTTTCCAGATTTTTCTCTTTAATAGTTTAAATTTTATTATTTTTCTTAGATTAAAACTTTCGAAAATCATAAAAAATAGAAAAAGTTTTTATAAAAATTCAAAAAAATTAGTTTTTAGTATTAGATTAATTACTTTTAGTTTTACATTCAGTAAAATCATTTTTACCCTTTTTAGATTTTTATTTTCATTTTTAAGCTTTTAAATTTAATTTTAAAAATAGGATTTTATTATGAAAAGTAGTTAAAAATATTTTTCTGAGTTTTTATAGTATTTTAGACTTTTCTAAGCTTAGAAATCATTTTTTAGAATTTTAGGTACTTAATTTGCTATTTTCTAGGATTTAAATAGATTTAATTAGTTTTTAATTCATAATAAATACAAAAATAATAAAAAAATAATCTTCTTTTTCTTAAAATTTTCTTTTGTCTTAATTTAGGTTTAGAAATTTTATTTACATTTTTAGGAGCTAAATTTAGTATAGTTGCTTATTTGTCGCGTTTTCTTCGTTCCCATTAATCATTTTTGTGCATTAATTGCTTTTGTTTGCTTATTTTAATTGTTGATTTTTGCATTTTAATTGATTAGTAGTTATAGATAATCAAATCAATCTTTGTTTCCATTCAAATCATTGTCCAAACAAGAACGTGGTTTCAATTTCATAAATCGTTGGGGATAACGACTCGGGAATCATACTACCCGGTTAATATACGTATTATACTATATATATTTGAGAAGATTTTCCTTTTTACCTTTGTCCTTAAGGGTAATTTGGTAAATTTCTATCATTTTATATATTTTATATTTTACGTGTATAAAATTGCTACAACCAATTTTTGGCGCCGCTGCCGGGGATCTGTGATTAAGATTCTCTCGTTTGAAGTTTGTTGACCGTGTTTTGGAGAACCTTTCGTTTTCGAATGTTACGCTTTTAAGAAAATCAAAAATACAAAAAAATTAAAAAATATATAAAAAGTAAAAAATATTTTCTTTTCTTTTTAGTATAAATAGAAGATTAAACACAAAAATATTTGCTCTTCCAAATTTTTTAATTTTTCTCGTTAATTTGTGAATATAAAAAAAATACAAAGTTGGTAAAAGAACACCAACAAATAATACCTTCAATTGAGGTATTATCCATTAATAAGTTCCCAACTCGAATTTAAGATTTAAAAATGAACCTTCTACGAATCCTACTTCTACGAATCCGAAACGTCGTAATCATAGACGTTCTAAACAAAGAGTCAAACCGTTTTCTCTTGTAGAGACTCCCATAGTTACGATGGCTGATTAACGTATTATGGCGGAATTACTCCGTGCACCCACCGAGGGTTACACGGAGGCAATCGTAGTACCACCCATTCCCGCTGAGCATTTCGAGCTCAAGCATAGTCTAATCAATCTTGTAACTTCAAAACAATTTTTTAGTTTTGAGAAAGAAGATCCTCATGCTCATATTCGATATTTTAACAAGATTACTTCTATGTTGAAGTACAAAGGTGTGCCCAAGACATCGATTAAGCTTATACTTTTTTCATTTTCTATCGATGATCCAGCCCGGATTTGGCTCGACAAAGAACCTTCTCGTTCTATTCTCCTTTGGGACGATCTTGTGTCCATGTTTTTTAACCATTTCTTTCCTCCCTCAAAAACAACAAATCTTCGGAATGAAATTTCAAATTTTCAACAACGTTTTAATGAAACATTTTATGAGGCATGGGACCGATTCAAGGATATCCTTCGAGCATGACTACATCACGGTTTTACCGAATTGCATCAACTCGATACCTTCTACAATGGTTTAAACCCATCCGATCAAGATTCTTTGAATTCTGCCGCCGGTGGCAATCTTTTTGAGAGAAGTGCACAAGATGTGTTGAAAATTATTGATAATAAATCAAAAGTTCGTAATTCAAGAAACAAACCCATTGTTTCTCAAGTGAAAGCAAGTAATGTTGATTCTTCAGAGATAGCAAGTGCCATAGCCAGTGTCATAGCCAGTGCCGTAGCCAGTGCCTTGACTAGTGCCATGATGTAGATCCCAGACTTAATAGATCTTTCTAGCCTGTTAAGGGTGGTAGCCAATCTGGATAGATCCAAACTAACTACAAGAGAAACAATGACTATGAACAATATAATCTATGGCGGAAACTAAGCTTATATTGCGTAAGAAGAAAATGAGTAAAACAAACTTTGATTACTATTAATCTGCTAGGTTACAAATTACTAACTATTAATATTTATGAAACTTGTGTATGAAACTTATATATCTAACTAGTGCCGTAGGGTTCCTTTTATACACAAAGGAAAGCCCTAATGGGCTTACAAAATGTGTGAAGAGATAATGCATATCTATTCTATAAATAACTCATGCATATCTCCTAACAGTACTAAACTATTAATGCTAGCATACAACTACTACTAACAGCACTAACGAAACTGCAAATATATCGAATAGAAGCATTGAAGCTTAATAGAAATCAATAGCAAAGTTAGTATTATATTGTGTTCTTCTTAATACTTGTGTTAAGATTCCGCATTAACACTTGGTATTCATAGTCAGTGTCTCTCATATAGTTGATTTGGATTTATTCAAGTTAGCTATTGTCTTACAAAGGCTGTATAGATCCATAACCAAGGACCTACAACTTGTTAACCTTCTTGTTTCTTCAGTTTGAGCTTTTTAAACACTAGGAGGATGTATCCAAACATACTGCTACTCTTTAATCTGCTTTTTGAACACTTTTGTTACTTTGTAAACTTGAAATTCTTTAACTTCTAGTCTCTGGCACCATCATAACATCTCAGCAACTCAGCAACACAGCTACACCAACTAAGTTGGCTTTGTAGTTTTTGGCAAACTACCAGCCATAAATAGATTTGATATTTCTTTACCAGTAGCCGTTTGCTCTAGAATAGCCAATGCTTCATTGCAATAACATAGTGCATTGATAACCATATAGTTTTGAGTAAACGGTCAACTATCAACGGATTTGAGATGTATTTACCAAGAGCTGTTTGCTTTAGACTAGCCAACTCTTTACTGTGAAGCATGGTGAGTTGATTACCATATAGTTTTTGGCAAACTATTAGCCATTAACGAATTTGAGAAGTCTTTACCAAAAGCCGTTTGCTCTGGACTATCCAGTTCTTGATGTCTGTTAGACATGGTGAACTGATGACCATTTGTTGTGTGGTTATAAAACCAACACTTAAAGATCTTTCCCACTCTTATCATGGCTTTCAGATTCATTAATTTGCTTTTGATTGAATCTAAGTAAATCAAAAACAACTTCACTTTCAGATTCAACTATCAATCTCAAAGCCAACATACTCTCAAGAGTTTCCTTTGTAAGTGGATACCTTCTTTCTGCTAGCATGTAAAACACAGTTCCATCTTCTAGTACCAAGATATGAACTCCACAGTTATCATAGAAATTCCAACTCTTAAGAATCCATTCCTCTTGGTTCTTCCAAAGATCATCTTCTGCATTTGCCTCAAACATAGTCCTTAAACTACCCCAAAGAATTAGATCAATTCCTTCTAGAGTTGATGTTTTAATTCTCTTCATCACTAGACTATGTAACTCAATGAAGTCCAATCTATCAAACCTTGAAACCATTTCAATGAAATTCTTGATATGTCTTGAACTTCCATCAGCTCTAAAAACTCTATAATAGTCATGAGGTTTTCCATATCTATCATTATGATAAAATTTAGACTCCCTGTTAATAATTGGATACCTCTTGTCTAGAATTTCATAATTAATTTCTACTTCTTAATCAGGAACTATCATCAGAAAAGCTTTTAGTTGCTCTTCCTCTTCAAGATCAGAGTCTATCTTTTACCTTTTAGACTTCTTTGTAGCTTTCATCTTAAGTCTTCTGCCTAGTCTTTTTCTAGTACTCTCTGTATTTCCTTCTTGCTTGACTTTAACTTTAGTACTGTCAGGTTCTTCAAGAACCTCCTCCTCATCTATACCAGCTGCTTTCTTATTCATCTTCTCAATCATCCTTTCATCCTTCTCAGACCTAATAGGCACAAAGTCTGTAGCACTTTCTTGTTCCTTGATGTATAGGGCTTGAATCTCTTCAAGAGTCTTTTTGTTGAGCTGAGCATGTTTATATCTACCTGTATGCTTAAGGTAGGTTATCATTAGGCTTCTCAATTGATTTCTTGTTGGAGGTTTATTCCTGATAGCTGCTGATCTCTCTGCTGCAAGCTATTTCTTCCTATTTTCAAAATATTCAGCAAACAACCTTGATCTTTCTTCAACTGTATACATCTCTCTTTCTTCCATTTGAAGTCTAGCAGCTAACTCTTCACTAGCATCCATCTTGGCTTAAACTTCATCATACAAATTTACAATGTAGTCCACAAATGCTTATTCTTGTCTCTGTCTTTCCTCCTTTTCCTTTTCTAATTCTGCTAGTTCCTCTTCATATACTAGTCTTGCTACTTCAACATCTTTAGCAATCTAAGCAGCATCCAAATCACTTCTCTTAAATTTCTTTATTGGTGATTCTTTCAAAACCCCTTTACCTTTGTCTTTAGGGTCTATTGATGAAAGTGGCTTCAATGTTAAGATAGATCTTTCAGGCTTATCAAATTCTTTAACTTCTTTAATAGCTACTCCTTTCAGCTTTGTCTTGTCACTCAGCATCTCTAGAGCATCAGCAAGAAAGATATCTTCATCTTCAAACACACTTGTTATAGTAGGAGGAGTCATTGGAGTAGCAGTACTAACTTCTGGTATAGCAGTACTAACTCCTGTATTACTAGCAGCACTAACTGGTTCTTCATTGTTTCCTCCTTTTTCTAAGACGTCTGTATCATGTGTCACATTTAACTCCTCAGTCTCTTTACTTAACCTCCCATCATTCACTGGTTCCCCTGCGTCCATATAGTCCATACCATGATCAGCATCAAGATCATCAAATGTACTGTTATCCAAAGTTGGTCCAGATTTGGCATTTTTCCTCCCCTGTTTGGATACAGACTCCTTCCTTCCTAACTTTCTCTTCATAGATAACCCTGACATACTCTTTAACCATGCCTTATGGTGTGAGATTATTAGGTGAGTCTTCTTTTTCAGCTTCTTGATTCTTGCCTTTAATTTAATAATTTCTGCAGCCTGAGCATCCTTGGAGGCTTCCAAAGCAAGAACCCTATTTGACAAGTTAGTGTAAAGAATAGATAACTCTTTTAGGGTCATGCCACCCTTAGCTCTGTTAGATGGGGGACCACCTAAAAGATGGGATGGTTGAACCTAATCTCCTTCACTCCCATTAGTGCCCTCTAAAGAGTCCCTAGAGTCTTGGGTAGTGTCATGGCTAGATGATGAGTCAGTCATAGGGGGTTGGTCTCCTGTACTAGGTTGAGTAGGAGAGGGTGTTAGTTGGGGTTCAATAGGTTTGCTGAACCTTCACCCTCAGGTGGTTGGTGTGGCACCAACATAGAATCAAAGAGTGGAGTGACTTTTCCTGAAAACTTTACACCTTTCCTGGACATGTTTGAGAAAACCTTCAAAGTATGAGCTGGTGTAATATAAACATCATTAAAAGGTTCACCAAGCTCAATTTGATTACTCAAGAACACCATTAAAAATCTTGGATACATAAGAAATTTCTTTTTAGGATTATCTAAGTTCCTCAACATACCATCAAAAATAAGTTTAGAAAAGTTAAACTTTTGACTTGTTGCCAAACGTATAATAACTGAAGCAATATTTGTTAAAAACTCATTCCAGCTTGTAGATTTTGAACTTAGGCAATGAATGATGGTATGTATCAGATACTTTCATTGAGGAGAAAAGAGGGCTTTTTGAAAAGTTAGTTTGTTAAGTTCACCCTCATATCCCATCAATGCAAGATTTTGAAAAATAACTTCATTTGTTAGGCAAGCACTACCAACAACATCATTAAGGAGAAGAGAACTTCTTATGGATGCTTCTGTTACTACTACTGCCTTGCTATCAATAGTAGCATGAATTTGCTTCTCATCATTGACTGTTTGGGAACTAGCAGTGTTCCAAAACTGTTCAATATAAGAAATATAGATAGTAAGACTTATAGTGAGAGCATGATGTATCGAACTTGATGTAAGAAAGTTCACTATCTCATAAAATTCTAAATTTCCTCCTGTTTTCTCTAAACACGCGACCATATTGTGTTGATCGACGAATTCCAAATCAGCCATAGATATGTTGAAAAGGTTGAGTAAGGTGTGGGATATGTTCGTTTATGAGAATTTGAGGGTTTAGAAGAGTTAATTGAGATTTTAGAAAGACGTGCTTTAGGGTTTGAGAAGACCGACTGAATAAACTTGAGTCTTTATCTTAAAGAAAGAATATTATAGAAGAAAAGATCAAGAATTTTCAAGTCATAGAGCCCTATAAGCAAGTTGTTGGCGAAAATATCTCAACAGTTCTAATTAATTAATGAAAGTTTGTAATGTTCACCAACAGTAGTAACGGTAACAAGCAGCACAAACTTTTGCCTGGCAGCACTAACTTTATGCCTGACAGCACCAACTTTGCCTGACAGTATCAACTTTGCTTGGCAGTACTAACTTGTTAGTTTCTATTTAGTACCCTCAAATCCAACCCAAACTGCATCTTTGACCCAATCTAAGCATCAATACCACTGTTAAACACTTTTGAGCATCACCAACCAAGTCGGGCAGTACTAAGTTTTGGCCTGATAGTATTAATCAAACTGGCAGTACTAACTAACTCAGCACCATATGTAGCCCTCAGAAATGAATATAATGAACCCCAAATCATCATCATATCATCTAAAGTCCATCTTTTAACTAAAATCATTTCACAAACTATACAACAAAGTAACCTGCTAACTTGCCTCCCCTAAACTAATACAACTATAGATTGATCATTCCAATGATAACAATTAAGAAATTGAACCTGCACATCAAATAAGAGAAATTAGTTTCTCTTAGGGACCCTAGTCATTGCTGACTTGGGTATGCCTAGTGGATCTTTAAAATTAACATTTTTATTAAAGCTTGATCCACTATTGTATTTGGAGACTTTATTCTAGTAATGTCTTTTGGGTCTCCAATTACAACCTGCTGAGGGTTTAACAGTTGTTTCCCTTTTGCCCCCAACAGCACTAACTGCTTTGACCTTAGTAGTATTAACTTTTTGATTTGAAAAATTAGCTTTTGGTGCTGTTGTTCTATAAAATGACATTCTAATAGGTGAATGAGATTTATAAAAATTATTTCTTGGTTTGATTTCATGCACAATGGGTCTGGCAGTATTAACTTTCCTAGTAGTACTAGTTGTTGCTGCTTGACTAGAGAGATTTTGTCTAGCAGTATTAACTGGAAATATGCCAGTTTTAGTTAGTACTGCTTTTGAAACAAACTTGTTTTGGTGGTTCAATCTTTGCACATTGTTCTACACTGGTCTATTCTCCCCTTGACCAGTACCCTTGCCCTTCTTTTTGTTCAATTCAACATGTTTAGCTATTCTTTTCTCATGAAAGTCACAATCTCTAATAAGATGACAAAAACTGCCACATACAAAACATTCCTTTTTAGTAAACCCATATCCCAAACCTAACCTTTTGGACATTAAACCATTCCAGTCTCTCTTGTCAGCTTTAGGACTTGGACTATATGTGTTTTGTTCTTTAACAGTTTCCCTAGGAGTTTTTACATGCTTAACAGTATTAACAAAAGCAAAACTAGGTTTTTCCTGTTCTTTTGAAGGTTGAATCACATATTCATCATCACTGTCTGACTCATACTCCTCAATGATAGGAGCATCAAACCAAACTTTAGGTTGACTAACAACTTTGGGTTCAACTACAACTGGTTCAGGCACAAATTCAAGTGTTTTTACACTAGAATTGGACTTACAAGAGTCAAAATTACTGGTTTGAGTATCAGATTCACTAGTTTTAGACTGTTTTGGACCATATGTGAACATAGAATCATCTACTTCTCTATCAGGTCTTGAAGGCATGTAATTTCCTGTCATTGGAGGGGGAACTGCATGCATGCCTTCAACATTTGCAAATCTATCATGCACAGGACTATCTTCTACATCACTTGACCTACTGTCAAATACACTTTGAAAAACTTCATTTTCATAACTTAAGACACCATTATGTACTTGATCTCCATACCCAAGCCCAGATTTGTCCCTAGTACTCATCTGACTATTTAGCAGTTTACTAAGGCCTTTAGAAGAACTTTGAAAATTCTCAAGTTTGGTTTTTAATTCTTCTTTTTCTTTTACAGCTTCTGCTAATAGTTTCTTATGATATGTAAGCACATCAGTTTTATCATCTAAATCAATTTTCATAAATCTAATCTTTTCCTCATACCAAAGTTGATTTTTCTGATGAGCAACTAATTGAGCCTCTACCTTTTTTAAAGCTTGAGTATAGGCTTGAATTTCTATACTAGCATCACCAAGTTGTTCTCTTTGTTCATCATATAATTTTTTAAGTTTAGCATATGATTCCACACATTCTTTTGAACAAGATGTTACCTCAGTGTCTGAGCCTGAATTGATGTAAGCCATTAAAGCAAAGTTCTCTTGCTCATCCTCTGCATGACCAGTCCAGTCAACACCTTCCCCATCAAGAGTTACCAAAGCTTTAGGTTCCTCTTGTTTTCCAGGTCTCCTCCCATTGTCTTTGTGCAGTCCTTCTGAGTTGGATACAGAAAAGCCTTCAAACTATTACTTTAAAATGTATTTCTGCATCTTCTTTGATTCATCATTGCCGCCAAATCTGGATTTGATAGCATCCCACATCTCTTTAGCATCAGTCATCTTGTGAAATTTTACTAAATGATCTTCTGGTAAAGCCATTAGCAAGGTGGTCCTTGCCTTTCTTTCTCTTTCTCTGGCTAAAATTTCTTCAGCAGTTTTAGGAGGCAGAACCTTTATTACTCCATTTGTATCTGTTGAGACACTTACAAGAACATTTCCTTTTTGTATGACTTCCCATATAGGATAGTCTGTATGGCTCAAGTAATGTTCCATTTTCATGGCCCAAATGTCATACTCACCTTTCTTCATATTATGGAGTTTAATGGTTGACACAGTGTGAGGGGCTTGTTGTGTTGGTGTTTGTGGTGGTGGTGGTGGTGGTGGATTTTCATCATCTGATCCTGCCATTGAATAGATCTGAAAGGTAAAGGTTTATAACTGATGTGTTTTGGTTCTTCTTACTCAGAGTTTCTCTACAAGCTCTGATACCACTTGTAGATCCCAGACTTAATAGATCTTTCTAGCCTGTTTAAGGGTGGTAGCCAATCTGGATAGATCCAAACTAACTACAAGAGAAACAATGACTATGAACAATATAAGCTATGCGGAAACTAACTTATATTGCTAAGAAGAACAATGAATAAAACAGAACTTTGATTACTATTAATCTGCTAGGTTACAGATTACTAACTATTAATATTTGTGAAACTTGTGTATGAAACTTATATTACATGAATTAATGATTAATAACTAACAAGGATTAATTAAAACTTACCTTAGAGCTTGATTTCTTCACAAAAGCAAAAACCCTAATTTTTTTCTCCTCTTTTCTCTTTGTTCGACCGGTTATACCAAGGGGGAGGGTTATGGGATTTTATTTTGTATTTATAGGCCCCCAAACTAATTATAGATAAAGTCTAATTAGTATTTGTTTCCTTTTAAAACTCTTTTTTTTCTTTCTTTCCCTTATCCGGCCGAATGGCCTTATTTATATATATTTTTATTTATTTATTAATTACTTAATTATTAACATTACCTTAATTTTCTACAAAAACCTAAGCTTATTTGCGCATACCTTTTTGCGTAAACGCAATTTACTAAACTTTTAAAAATAATTAACTTTTCATTTTTATTAATCCTAACTTTCCAAAAATAGGAATTTCATTTCTCTCATATCCTAACTACTAAAACCTAATCTTATCTTAAATCACTAACACAAAATTACATATACGTATAATTACTTACATAATTAACGCGAAACCGCTTCAATCACCGAAATCATTTCCTTGTCACCAAAGGTGAACGAAATGAATTCCACAAAATCCAACACAAATCCAATCCCAATGAGACGATCACGCTCAATGGATTGATTATCCAATCTCACATATCCCACACAAACACATATAAACACGTATAAACACATATAACACATAACCCATACATTGCAACAGATACATAAGTCAACACTAATAGTTTGACTAACCTGCTCAGGTCATGGTTGTCACAGCAACTGCTTCTGCCCATAAGAATAACGGAGCTTTTGCATAAATCAACATTGTGCAGGCAGCTTTAATTAGCGTACGATTACGTCTTTCAATAGCACCATTTTGCTGTGAAGAGCGAGCAACAGATGTTTCATGAGAGATGCCAACCTTCTCATAATATTCACGCAAAGTTTGATTAATAAATTTAGCTCCATTATATGTTCTGATTCGTCGGACAGGTGCCTTAAGCCGCAGTTGAATCATCTTAAGAAACTTGATTATGAAATCTGAAGCTTCATCTTTTGACCTTAAGCACTTTACCCATGTAAATTGAGAGTAATCATCGACAATGAAGAGGATGCACTTCTTTCCATTAAAACTTGCGACACTCATTGGGCCACAAAGATCCATGTGTAAAAGATAGAGTTTTTCTTGGTTGGTTTCTTCAAATTTAGGTTTGTGAGGTTTCTTCTTGCTTTTGCCCATTGCACACGCAGAACACAGATAGTCCTTTTCAAATTTTAGCTTAGGGAGACCTCTCACAAGACCGTGTATAGCTAAATGGTTGATTGTACCAAAGTTTAGATGAGACAGACGTCGGTGCCATAGCCACGACTTAGTCTTTGAGGCATTTGACAAGAGACATATAGGAAAGGACGCTATCATATCTCTAAGAGACAGTGTATAAGATTGTTGCCTCGAGATCTAGTCGATAGATCAACACCTTTTAGATTACCAGGTATGTTGACGAAAAGCAACTTCAAGGTTCGAATCACAGAATTGCCTAACAGAGAATAGGTTATGTCAAAGTCCTTCCATGTATTAAACTCTTAAGATCGTAACATTCCCTATCTAATTATCACCATATTCCAATATCTTTGCCACGTGATCATTTCTGAATTTAACCATACCCAAAAATATACTGACGAAATTGGTGAGCTGAGAGCGATCTCCGGTCATATGCTTGGAGTAGCCAGAGTCCAAATACCAGAGAAAAATTTAGACAACTTGCATTCATCAAGAGAGAAAGATGGAACATCAGAAACTATGGATCCCCAAGATTTACTGGGTTCTTTGTTGTCAGCAGATATAGATTTAATAATCTTAGGTTTGCTAACAGGAACATTTGTTTTAGATTTCCTAGGTTTCCTTGAGTAAACCAATGTTAATACAAGCTTAGGTGTATCATTTTCTAAAGCATTTGGTTTCAAAGGGGCACTTCAGCAGTTGTGGTAATCCTAGTTAAAGGGCACGCATTTCCTACTATAGTAATGGTCCGACCAGTAGGTCTCCAAGTATTTCCAATACTTTTCTCTTTGAATTTTTCTTAACAGATTTAGATTTAGCACGAGCATTTACATCATTGATAAAATTAAGAACACATAAATCATGATTATCTGATAGCATGAAACCATTACACTTAACACATAGAAGTTTAGAATTCGCATTAAGCTTGGAATGTTGCACATTTGTAGTTCCTTTATGTTCAACAACACACTTCTTATTTTTCAAACTAGATTTAACTGTCCTAGGGTGGGCTTCTACTTTATTCTTCTAAGTACTACTTGGTGTTCGCTGAATTTTATCTTTCTTTGTATTACCTGAAGGCTGTGATCCGATAGCACTAGTAGACGGTTTTACTCCTGTAGAAGGCAACATAGGTTTGTTAGAAACTAGATTTGATGAAGAAGCTGTTTTTATGTTTGTATTTCCTAAGGATGTTACGGGCTTAGTGAATCTAACTCTTTTGTCTTTGTTCTTTGGGGTCACAGCCACTAATTTGTCACTTGAATTGTTGATGCTAGGGCAGGTTTGTCTGATTATTATAAGCAACTCTTGAATTTGTTTGGTATACTTACAAGTAGAGTCTAAGGAATTATTTAGAGGATTTTGTGATTTTCCTTGTTCCACTATTTTCCTAAGAATCGCAGCTTGTTCCTGAGTGTGCATAAGGTAGTCAGAGTGAGCTGTCCTATTATTCAACAATCTAGGGGCTATTGGTTCCACATCAATCTTAAGCATTTCTGGAGCAATGGTGTTTTTGGTGACAACATTATCAACTAAATATTTTCCTTTAACTTAATTCATCCTTGAGAGCTGTAATGACCAAATCTTTTTCCTGAAGACTTACATTTAAGTTAGAGATTTCCACAGACTTTTGATTGACTGTATTAATTAAGGCATCACATTGTTCTTTTGATCAAATATGTGTTGGTTTAATCGAGTCATAAAGTTGCTTATAGGTTTGTTTCAAATGTTCATTCTCAGCAATACGTTTTGACACCCTATGATCCAATTCAATATTTATCGTTTCAATCTCTTCTATGTCCTTTTTGACCTTATCCTCATTCATATTTCCACTTAAAGATTTAATTCTCTCTTTCAACTTCCTTATGACTGTGTCCTTTTCTTGTGACTGAGCTTTCAATTCATTTAATTAAAAGTATTGATCAAAATTTGGAGCACTTTGATTTGAAACAAAATTGTCCCTTTGAAAAATTTCCTGACTAAGTTGAGTATCAACTTCTAAAGAGATGCAATGTTTTTCAAGAGTTGTATAACTTCTGAACAGTTTATCGTAAGTCTCTTTTTTAATGAAATCCTTTTTGTTGAGAAGCTCAGTCTTAAGTTTAAGACACTTTTTACATTCATGCACATTCACAGAAGCATTATCCATAGTAGAATTCATAATTATGTTCACTATATCTTTGTCAATGACTTGTTCCAAGAGTCGTTCGTTCTCATTTAAAACTTGATTCATTTTATTTTCAAACGTTTTAGACTCTAAACGATGTTGTTCCATAGCATGTTCTATTTGATGAAAGATATTTTGGACTTCAGTAAGTTCATCAATTAAATATTGATTAAATGTATTGAATATGTCCTTCAGAGCTTTTACAAATGAAATAATTTCATCCCTAAAACAAGCTTTTGTGTTCAAACCCCCACGAGCCCTCAGTGATGGCTGTATCCGTGGTTCTTTCTTTGACAACCACGTCAAAACCAGCAAGATGGTGTTTAAGTTTCTTTAAACTCGTATTTACCATGCTGACTTTAGGAAGTTCTTTTGGAACCCGACTTTGGTGGGTCTACAAGAAGGACCAGGATCTGAAGAATTCTTAGAATTCTGAGACCAAAAGGCTTGTTCAGCAGATAATTCAGTTTGTGGAACAAATAGTTTTTCAAAATCTTGAGAAAGTTGGTTGAGAACAACATAATCAACTGGTGTGGTATTAACTTTCTTTTCTAAAACCATTGGATCTTGTTGTTTTAAAAGCATTTTTGAACGGCTCTCTTCAGCAAGCATTAGGGTCTCTTCGGAGTCAGGAATCACAATAGCACTAGTACTTTTTATGACATTACCATCATAAAGCTTTGGTTCCAACTGTTGAGCTTTCTTCAGATAGAAAGGATATTGAAAACATAGAGCTTGTTTAGTGGTATGGTCATAAAAAACTATGGTTTTGTCAACGTATGAACAGTTTGTGCTGATTGATCTCTTTTATAAACAATATTATCCAGCTGTTTGATCTTCTTTTCTAAAGCAATTTCTCTATCAATGTTTCTAGATTCTTCTTTTTTAAAATCATTTTTGAGAAGAGTAACTGTTTGCATTAAAGATTCTTTTTCTTTTAATTGTTCGGAAAGAGTTTGTTTAAGACGATCAATCTCGACAGACTGTTCACATGAATCTAAAACGTTATCTTCACTTTTTAAATCAACATTTTGTCCTTATTTCAAAACTTTAACTTATTCTTTATATCTTTCAAGCTTAGCAATTAAAGTATCATTGACACTTTTATTTTCTAGATTAATCTTGGTGCAATTAATTACTTGGGTTTTCAGTTGTTTAATCACAGATAATATTAGTGCATCTTGTTGTGCAGAGGAGTTTGAATTCTGAACAACTGCTTGTTGTGATTCATGCACATACTGAGAATAAGGAATGATATTGCTATCACTGGTTATTTCAGTTTTTGAATAATTCACAACACTCGACTGTTCAGAAGACGACCTCGCCTGCACACCTTGATTTATCATATTGTTATCTATATTATTAGGATTATGTACCTCAGCGAGAACATCTGAACCATAGTGAGATCAATTCGCCATGAGAGAAACTTTTGCAGTGTTGAGTTCATCACAATCAGAGTTATATGCATCCAAATCATCGGCTTAATAAGCGGCATTGTGGGTAATGACTGTTTGTGCGGCTTGTCCTTCTGCAACTCCTGGATCTGCCAAAAATGCTAGCTCTTCTTCATGTAGAATTTGACCATTTGCTTGAGCTTGTACCAACAACACATTATCCTTAAACCAAGTATCATCCCTTTTCCTTTTAGGTTTAGTGCATTGTTTGGACATGTGTCCTTCCCCTTTGCAGTTGTAACAAATAACAGTCCTTTGTTTCCCAGAATTGCTTCCACTTGCTCTTGAAGTGTAGCTCCTAGTGGTACCTATAGCAAAAGAAATTTGCCTCCTATGTACTGGTTATAAAGTCACTCTTCCATCATTAATGGTAGCTTGTTGCCTAGGGTTTGACGAATTCATCAGCTGGTTGTTGGTAGTAGGATAGCGAGATGTGACGACAGCTGATAGGAATGACATCATATGGTTGATGGCATCAATGGGATCGTCACCTTGCTTGAACACTGGAACAGTTAGACCCGAGTCTAGTTGGGAAAATTCAGATTGTTGTGGTTGTTGGTTGACCGTGGGAGCATATTCTAATTGAGGGATGGATGGTTTTGGAGAATAAACGTTGTGGTGAACTGATGATTGATAATCATTAGATGGATAAGTGATTGAAAGAGGTGTTGATGGTTTATTGGTTGAGTGTTGTTGAGACTGATAAGGTGATCCATACTGTGGAGATTGATATAGTGAAACTCGTGGTTGAAATTGGGAGTTTTGGTATGAGTTCTGATGAGTTTGATAAGGAGACTGGGTCATCTGATGTGTAGCAATCAAAGCAAGCGGATCTGAGTTGCGTTCATGCATTAAACAAACTTCATTTACATGAAATTCGTGTTGTCCCAAGTAAGCATAAAGCTGATCAATATTAGTTATGTGCAAGTCCCGAACTAGTTTGACATCTGTCACAAATTTGCTCCACTCAGGAGGAAGGGTATTCAAAAACTTGGTGTTCACTTGAAAATTTTCTAGTTTCATATTATAGATGTTCATGTCATTGAGTAGCAGTGAAAATCTCAAGTAAAAATCACGTAGTGTTTCCCTCTTCTTATAAGCAAACTTATCGAATTCATCATATAGTTTACACTATCTTTCCTGCTTTGTTAATGAAGTCCCTTGCATGAGAAGTTTAATTCTTTCCCAAAGTTCCTTGGCGATTCGATGATTAATAACAAGTGCATAGATCTCTAGAGGTAAACCTTGAAGAATGATATTTGTAGCCTTGACATCACAATCAACTTGAATTGCATCTGCAAGAGTCAATTCAGAGTATTTTCTTGGCCTAGTCACACCAGTCTCCTCAATCGTAGGCTAGACGAGTGGAACTTTTTCAACGGATTCAAGGATCATTCGACCATGTTATCTATTCATCATGTATAGCTCCATTTCGCTTTTCCAAGAATCATACATATCTTTTTCCAACATTGGTGGACGATTGTCAGCACCCGAAAGAATCGCTTTGTCAGCAAGAGTCGTCATTGAGAAATTTGTATGTTACTGTTTGATCTCACGATGATTGAAAGTAATTGTGTTGTTATGAGTTGTATTTTGTATGTTTTATGTCTTGAAACTTATACGGGATTTTACAATTCTTAACAAAACCGGGAAAACAAGTTAATGTATCACGGGATTTTACAAGTCAAAGAAATAAACCGTATAATTTTGAAAATTTAGTGGATTGGTTTCAACTTAAAATGAATAGATCGGTTCCAACTAAAGATGAATAGATCGGTTCCAGCTAAAGATGAATATATCGGTTCCAGCTAAAGATGAATAGATCGGTTCCAACAAAAGATGAATAGATCGGTTCCAACTAAAGATGAATAGATCGGTTCCAACTAAAGATGAATAGATCGGTTCCAACTAAAGATGAATAGATCGGTTCCAACTAAAGATGAATAGATAGGTTCCAACTAAAGATGAATAGATCGGTTCCAACTAAAGATGAATAGATCGGTTCCAAATAAAGATGAAGTAGATCGGTTGAGTAGATCGGTTACACTAAACTTGAGTAGATCGGTTGAGTAGATCGGTTACCACTAAACTTGAGTAGATCGGTTGAGTAGACCAGTTTCCACTAATCCTTAGTAGATCGGTTACAACTAATCCGAAACCCAAAATTTTAAAAACACAAAAAGACATCTTTTTGATGGTTGTTTTGCAAAAATTCTTGTACAACTAGTGTTACTAATCCTATAGGAACAAGAAAAATGGAAACTTTAAGGTTTTTAAGACGAAAAATTTAAAATCAAGATTTTGTTCTTTATAAGGCTATTTGAACATAAAGATTGAACAAAAATGATGTTTTTCTTGATTTTAAGCTTGTACACCTATATCCTAATGATAGTAGATCAGATTTACCAAGGTAAATGATCCTTTAGTGTACACACAAGCTTTGAAAACAAAGAAAGAACAAGAAAATGACGCACGGACTAAAGAAAAAAAATTGAAGAATATCTAATAACATACTTGATGAGGGAAGGAGAGGTAGTTTTGGAGAGAGAGAGGTTGGATGAACACTTTAGAGAGAGAAAGTAAACATAAAGAGAAAATGCATTAATGTGTGTGAAATAATGAACAACCAACACCCTTTCCATAGCATGGAAAGGGTATTTATACTTCCTATAGCCGGCTATGGACATAGCTTACATGGGCCTTGGACTAACTAGCCTAGCAAGTTTCCAAAAATAACTAAACGAGCTATCTAATGATATCTATGGAAGTGACCGACACTTTTGTATTCCTAACAATTACTGTTCACAAGTCACCTACTACTGATAGTTCTCCTCCGATTCGTTCAGGGCCTACATCGTATGCTAAATTTGTTACTGGTGAACCAAGTATGAAAAGTGTTAATTTCCGCACTTTAATTTCACCGGTGGGAAATGGGGCTGATGTGGCTATACCATTAGAGTCTATTCGTGCTATTAGTGAACGATTTGCTAATACAACTTATGGTTTCTTTTGGTGAAAATGAGTGGCTTACCTCGTTGTTGCTAACTATGTCAAAACACTTGGAGTAAATATAAACTGGTTAAATCAATATTGAACTCGTCTAACGGGGTATTTTTCTTCCAATTTAGCTCTAACGATGGATTGGATGCAATGATTGAGAATGGTTCTTGGTTTATTCGTAATAATCCATTTATTTTGAAAAAGTGGAATCCAGATGTGAACTTACAAAAAGAAGATGTTGGTAATGTTCTAGTTTGGGTTAAATTTCATGGTCTCCATATGACGGCGTTTAGTGAGGATGGTTTGAGTATCATTGCTACTAACCTAAGTACTCATTTGATGATTGATTCTTATACATTTGACATGTGCATGCAATCATGGGGTACATCAAGCAATGCTAAAGCAATGAGTGAACTGCGAGCTGATGAGGAGTTGAAAGATACTATCGTAGTCGATATGCCAAAACTTGTTGGTGAGAGGTTCAATATGTGCACTATACATGTTGAGTATGAGTGGAAACCTCCCGGGTGTTTGAGTTGCAAGGTTTTTAGACACGTTCTGAATGACTATCCTAAGAAAATAGTATCGGATGTGGTGAAGAACTTAAATGATACTAGATAGCTAGAGGTGTTCTGGTTGGTCTAAAGGTTAGTTTTAAACCAACTAAACAAATTTACAAACTTGTTTCTAATAAGAATGGTGTCAGCACTAGTGGAAAAAAGAAACAAGCTGAAGTGTCTAGACAAAAGGTTACTAACTCAAATCCATTTGACGCGCTTAATTCGATTGAAATGATGATGAATTGGGTACGAATGGGGGAATTCAAATTCGGATGGGAAGGGGTTCGCATCTATTAGTATTAGTACTACCCCTATAGCAGAATAGATTGATAAATTTTAAAGACAATTGATTGAAAGGAAACTTCTTCTTCTTGTGGATGTTGACGGGAAGCCGTTACCAAATGTTGTTTCTACGGCAAACGCGGATAGTGATAGTGAAGTGGAAGAGGTGTACGATGAACACGCAACTTTTATGGCATCAACTGAGTTAAAACGTGGTAGTGACAGTGATTATGGTACCAATAGCTTGTGGGAACAATGGATGAAAACAAAACGGGATGATGACTATGACCTTTATGATGATGATTTGTATGATAGTCATGATATGTTTGATAACCTTCATGCTATTTGTGATGAGTTTGATATCACGACCAATGATCAGAAGAAGAAATGGATTCATTTTGATGTTTGTTGAGTCAATTGTAATCTAGTTATAGTAGTATCCTCCTTTGGGTAGTTGTGTTTGTTATGTTATCTTCCGCCTATGTAACGGGTTGAGATGTGGGATTCACCCACATCTATTGTACTTAAATTTTTTTTGGAGTAATACATTTACCGAGGAAACGCTTTACCAAAAAAACACAAGATATATATTTAATAATTATTCAATATTAACGAAGTTGGATTTTCACAACCCAATGATTATTTTTCCAAAAAGATATATTTAGCCGTCTGGTGGTGTGGTACGTAGTGGGTTTAGTACGCCCCTTCGAAACGGCTCTGAAACAAACAAAAAGGTGTGTGCCGCACTCACGAAGGACTTCCGGCATAGTGATATGCTAGAGGAAGGTGGGGATGACGTCAAGTCCACGTGGCCTTTATGGTTGAGCCATACACATGATAGAATGGCAATTATGACGGGAAGCAAGGTGGTAAGGCGGAGTGAATCTGGAACATGAAGTTGAATCGCGGATCAGCAAGCAGCGGTGAATATGTACCTATGATCCGGGACATGAAGAGAAAGACTTTTTTCTAAAGAGAGCTTTCTCTCGTAAAGCCAAAGATTAGACCATACGTAATGGGTTTTTTTAAACCGAGTCTTGGACCACCAGGACCAAGTCTTCCATATTACCCCTCCAATGGAGCACACATCTTCAACCAATGTAATGCAAGACTCGGTCTTGTCTTGTGGACGACTAAGTCTTGCATTGTGTGTTTTTGAGTTTGTATTTGTGTTTTGATGTGGTATTTATGTGTGTTTAAATGATATTTTGGCAATTAAGTTTGTTTTTTTATTACATTACATTGATTGCGAAGTTCGTTGTAAAGAAAGAAAACTAAGTTGGTGTTGATATAAGACTGTTAATTGTTGGGGTTTTAACAACTATTGATGAATTGAAATCACAAGTACACAGCGGAAAACATATAAACACATATAGAATACATAATTAACAAAGGATCAAGAACGTGTACCTTTTAGCAATTAACGTAAACACCGTCTTGAATATATGTGTGTGTATAAATAGAATACCACGCAATAACCACCCAAGATCTAAAGGTAGATCTCTCTACTTCAACACACACAATATGTTCGTAGCAAACAATTAAGTATGCTAGTACTAGTAGTGATAAAGCAAACCAAACGCCTTCGACTCTTGAATCAATCAAAACGAAAACCCTAAAGGGTTATTTGGATCAATCGAACACAAACCGAAAACCCCTTGGGGTTTGTTTCGATCGTATAAGCTAAGGGAGAGGGAGAAGAGAGATTTAGGGATTTAGGTTTTCAAGTTATCTAAATAATAATCCCCTAGATCTCTTTATATAGGCATGCAACTTGGCTTGCAAATTAGGCAATTTCACCTCCTCTTGGAGATTAGGAAACTAATTGACTAAGGCAAAAAGGAAACAATTCTCACTTTCATTTTTTCCATAATTGCATATTAGTCCATTGTTTAACTATTAACGACTAATAAACTTCTCATTAAATATATATATTAATATTTACCGCTCGTTTAAGCTTTATCACTAAATATATTACATTTAATATATTTATTATAATTGTTTTACGTATTAACGCGTGCGTTCTCGTAGGCTCGAATCAATTCCGGACATATATTATTTTACGTGGACATATTCCAACAGTAATCGCGATAATAAAGCTCCCTATGACATGTTTTAGTAGCCGCACACAATTAAACTAGTGAAGCAAACTTGACCAAACCTGGAATGGACACCTATAATTCAACATGGAGGTGCTAACGAATAACAACCGGTCCATGCACAACTTAATCAAGCCATAACTGAATGAAATACGGAATACTACTATTGCCAAGATATTTATTGTTTTTTTATACCTAGGTTTCCGACTCGACATTGCGAGTCGACTTATCCCAGGGCGACTACTCTTTTAGATAGCCTGGAGTCGACGCAGGTGAGCCTCCGTAGCTAATAGGGGATTAATTTTCTCTCCAGGGTTCGAACCCAAGACATCTAAGCACTTTCGTTCTAAAAAGCTAAACCCTTACCATTGAATTACCCCATTGGTTATATTTATTGTTTTTGTACGAAGATAAACTGGTTTTTATGAATTAATGGTGGCTTGTTATCTATTTGAATATTTCATAAGAATGATATCATCAGTGGTGTCTTAAAGATAAAGTAAGTGAAGTTAGAGCTTTAAGCCCCTAAGTTTTTGTGGCCTCAGATTTTCTAAGACTTTGTATATATATAAACGTAGTCACATGTTTTTTTGTGTCATTTTTAGAAATCCGATTATTTAAGACTCTCCCGATTAGATGAGAGAGAGAGATGATATACAAGAGAGTACCCCATTGTGCTCCATGTGATAATAATCAAAGTTTTGTGTTTTTTTCTTTTCAATTTTTTAGTCTACAAGTTGTAGAAGTTTGAGTCCAAATATATTAAGTATATAAAAGACTCATATTTTGCATGAAAATTAAGCAAAGGTCAAATTAAGTTGTGTGATAATAACCATATAACCATTTAAATTAATGAATCGACGTTTTTTTAATTTTTTTCCACACCACCGTACATCTTTCACATCTCTATAACTGTCTTTAAATCTACTCTTGTATCATTCTTAATCCAATAGTTGCTTTATGATTGCTATAGTCTTCAGCTAAAGATATTGCTAATAGAGAAAATATGAATTGTGAAACGGATATTGAAGAAAAAACGTAGCTATTTGTACGAAATAGATATATATGATTGATGATGATAGTTGACAATGAGATTACTCTATAAAAAAGAGAAAAGACTATTTGCTAACCGCTGATTTTTTCTTATACATTGCCCAGATAAGCTTTGTTTCATCATTAGAAAGCAAATTTAACCAATTTAGATCGTATAATGTATCTTTAGTTTACTATTTAGTATTGAAAATTTATAAAAATCTCTACATAATAACAAGCTAAAAATGTAATTGTTTAAACGATAAAAGGTCTTTAAGTCATATTATAAAAAATTGTTTAGGTATTAACGGTCAGGTCTATCTTTGAAACAAAGAGTTTTAGAGAAGTTATACATGTGAAAATTTGATACATCGATTGATATACTTAATCAAATTATATATATAAACTCTTTCTGTAATACTTATATGTAGTATAGAATAATATTAACCATTTCATTGTCAGTTTCTTCAACAAAAATCGTCCTTGTGGTTTGGCTAAATTGCTTGTTTTATCCGTGTGGTTTCGAAATTGCATGAGGCGTCCCTGTGGAGAAACCTTGAGTCCGATTTCGTCCTTGGTCATACTAAAGTGACTAAAGTACCCTCATTAATATATGTATATAATTAGGTAAAAGTGTAATTTAGTTGAAGCTCGTTAAGGCTCGCGAGCTTCACGAACAGAGTATTTTGAAGCTCGGGCTCGACTCGAAATTATACTCGAGTAGCTCGAACTCGAGCTTGACTCCTTTAAATCGAGTCAATTTCGAGTAGTTTACGAGCCGATCTCGAATAGCTCGCGAGTTGTCTCGTCTCATTTACACCCTATGATATACCTATTTATTTGCTCCATTGATATACCTATTTATTTGCTCCATTGATATACCTATTTATTTGCTCTAACTTTATGTCTTGTAGATCTTTGGGTGGTCACTCGTACATTAGTTCAAACAAATTCAAGACTTCTTCATGCTTAATAAATTAAGAGCTAATTTTATTTTTGCTTAATGAACTAAAGGTGTTTGTGTTATTTGCCTCAAAAAATATGTGTTACTTAAATGCTTCAAGGCGACTTGGATGATGGCGACTTCACTAAAATTTGACAAGTGTCTTAAGTCGTCTAATACTTGCATGGACACTTGTCAAAATTTTGATGAAGTCACTATGAAACATTTATAAAAACCACTTTTTAGAGCAAATAAAAACACCTTAATTGGTAGCGCAAAATAAAACCACTTTTTAGAGACAAATAATAAACTACAGTAATTGTGTAGCGCAAAAATATAGAAATAAATTTACTAAAAATAATTCCTCACATAAATGGCGCAAACTAGTGTACATCAATCAATCGTATGAAACTAATGACATGTTAGGAGCAATGAGCTAGTAGGTATAAGTAACCGTATAATTGTCCAACGCCTACTTGTCCTTTACTAATGAATGTGTATAGATATAAACGTTTTAGAGCGCTCGGTATCATAATGCACCCTCGGTGTTATGCTGAGCTAGAGCCGCGTTATGCAGCGTTACCACACCGCCTTCGACATTTAACCAATGGCGTTGGGTTGGGAGTTAACCCACAAACGTGCGTTCTAACGTATTTTCTTTTTCTTTCGTTTTAAAATGTGGGTAGATGTTGTTGGGTTATGGTAGTCGGCTAGCACGTATACGTTACGAATATGTGAGCCTATTGGGGGCACACGCGTTAAGACACGAAGAGTACGTTTATTAAATACTTAATATATATTTATTTATTATTAAGGATTTAATATGCTTCACGTTGATAATTTAAATAACCGTTAGTTACCGTTATATTTTATAACTAACTCAACAACTATTTAAATATGAACCGAATGGACTAAAATTGACAAAACCCGAACCGTGTGGGTGTCACTTGTTGCTTAACCCATATAGCTTCTAGAAGGGGGTTTTGAGATAAATTTTAAAAACAAGGGATAAGTATTGTATTGTGATAAGGATTATGAGGGTATCCTAGTTTATCTACAACTAGGGTTAGAGGGCTATATAAATACCTCATGTCCTTCTCATATCATCATTTTATTTTATGCAGTCGATTAATACAATTAGAACGACACATGTCTCCTTTGAATGTAGATGACATTAGTCCCTCACAATAATTATAACTCAAATATGACCAAGATATTATTAATAGACATATCTGCTTTCTATTCTTTGTTTTCACCAATCAGAAGTTTATTACCCTTTAGAAGGTTTTGACGTTTTCTATGTAGAAGGAAAAGAACAAGCGTCTAATATTACAACATTTTCGTTGGTTTATTATTTTTCGGGAATTCATATATTTACTCTTTGAGTATTTGGTTGGTTTTGAATCAAAACATAACACGTGTTGATAGTTTGTTTTGGTTTTCGGTTCAAGTAATTAAGCATACACAAGGTGTTTGAAGCTAGTGAAGTTACGACTAGCATTGTTGCGTATTTGTTCGACGTGTTGTTGTGAGTGGAAACCGTTAGAGGGTGAGTGTTTTATTCACTTTATCGTTTCAAAAATCATTGGACTAAGAGGTAAGCTTTGCTTTTTTATTTTTCTTAGTTCGTGTTAACGATATCGCCATGACTTGATCCTATCCGCTTGCGTATACTCGTAGTTACTTGGTTACTTAGATATTAAATCCCAACAGATGTTTGTGTTGTGTGTTAGTCTGTGTGTGTGTTTATTTTGTGTGCGTGTATGCGTTTGTGTGTGTGTGTGTGCGTGTGGGAATGAAGAAGAATGTAGGTTTTTTTATTTATTTAATAGTATAAGTTAATATCGTTTCACGTGGGTTGGAAATGGGCTAAAAATAAGTTGGACTAAAGTTTTTTTAAGAAGTTTAACTTATTTTTTTTTCTTTTTAATTTTATTTGTATTTTGTAACTTTTTTATTAAAATGTTATTGGAATTTATAAAAATGTTATTAGAATTTTGTAACTTTTTTTATAAAAATGTTATTTGAATTTATAAGTTAATAAATGGAAAAGAAAAAAAATGGTGGGTCCCAAAGTTGTGTTATGGGGTGTTATGATTGCAAAGGTATTTTAGTGTGTTGGTGTTAAAATGTTAAAGCTGATGTGGCGGTGTTATGATGTTATGGTACCTAATGCTCTTAGATGCCGGGCACGATGCAATATGTTAAAGGCACATTATATGCACCGTATAGTATCTATAACACCGTTATACTACACTGTTTGGTGCGTTATATGTACGTCGTTATAACTATCACGACCAATCTTGTGCGTAATTTTTGCTATTTACTTAAAATTTGAATTCCAATAACTTATGGAACGGCTAAAAAATAAATTAAAACCACTTTTTAACATCCAAATAACAAAAAGCACTTTACTTTTTCCCTAGTTCATATACTATCACGTATACATTTTCAAAATGAGTTATCCCGACGAAGTACGCGCCAAAACATTGTTAAAGTTGAACGATTATCATGAACATTATTTATCTTTTGACGACGAAGAAGCGACGAGTTCAAACACTCATAAGAGTGTACCTCTGGATTACGAATGTGCCAAACATCTTTTGGAAGTTCATTTTGGCGATAAGCAAAAATGCTTCGTGCGGAATTTTAAATGCGTATACTCGAAGAAGTATTTAAAAAACTATCTACTAATGAAATTTTGAGTTTATATTAAAAAGACACCGAAAATTATCAAGGGTTATCGGGTATGCTTAGTAGTATAGATTGATGCTATGAGAATGGAGAAATCGCTCGAACATTTACGAATGCCAATTAAAAAAGCATGGGGCTTTAACAAATAGCAAAAAATAATGCTTGAAGTTGTTGCATCACAAGATTTGTGTATTTGACATGCGTTTTTTGATATAACGAGGGCATTCCAATAACTTATGGAACGGCTAAAAAATAAATTAAAACCACTTTTTAACATCCAAATAACAAAAAGCACTTTACTTTTTCCCTAGTTCATATACTATCACGTATACATTTTCAAAATGAAGGTATCCGACGAAGTACGCGCCAATACATTGTTAAATTTGAACGTTTTTCATGAACATTCTTTATCTTTTGACGACGAAGACAGCGACGGGAATGTTCAAACACTCATAAGAGTGTACCTCTGGATTTACGAAATGTGCCAAACCATCTTTTGGAAGTTCATTTTGGCGATAAGCAAAAAATGCTTCGTGCGAATTTTAAATGGTATACTCGAAGAAGTATTTATAAAAAACTATCACTAATGAAAATTTTGGGTTTATATTAAAAAGACACCGAAAATTTTCAT
Organism: Tanacetum coccineum; assembly: GCA_026074375.1. Taxonomy (NCBI): domain Eukaryota; kingdom Viridiplantae; phylum Streptophyta; class Magnoliopsida; order Asterales; family Asteraceae; genus Tanacetum; species Tanacetum coccineum. The sequence continues at coordinate 9,601 of BQNB010037692.1, read as the reverse complement.
GGGTTATTGGGTAGCCGGTAGTAGTTCGAGTTTGATGACTATGAGAAATGGAGGAAACCGCTCGAACATTTTCGAATTGCCAATTAAAAAGCACGGGCTTTAACAAATAGCAAAAAAATAATTGCTTGAAGATGTTGCATCACAAGATTTTGTGTATTTGGACATGCGTTTTTTTGATTATAACGAAGGGCCAATAATGACCCTTAGGTTCTATCGTTCCAATTTTTTTAATGACTCGTTTCCAATTAAAAATTAAAAAGGCGGGGGGGTGGGGGGGGGGGGGTTTTTCCTGTAAATGTTAGGATATTTTTATTCCTACTATAGGTGGGGGGGACGATGGGGCAATGTTCGCCTCAGTATCTTATGGATGGGACTGGTTGCGCGGGGGGTTGGGTCGGACAAGGGAGTGACTCGTTCCTGTTGGGGGGAGGATTTTGTGGGGTGGGATTCTGACCTTTTTTTTTTTGTTCGACAAATACAAACAAACAAACAAAAAAAGTGAAAACAAAGAAAAAACAAAAATCGCATAAAATAACTAAGTCAAAGTATTCAAAAAAACAAATACCCAAGAATAATGCTTGAAGTTGTTGCATCAATAAGATTTATGAATTTGACATGCATTTTTTGGAATAACGAGGGCAATATTAATATTACGGTTTATAAGTCGTTCAATTTTTTTTAATGACTAGTTAGCGGATACCGGAAATAAAATTTTTTTTTTTTTTTCCCGAGTCCCGTATACAGGAAATGGCAAAAATTCACTCTCTCTATCTCACGCGCGCGCATTTGTGTGACGCACGCGCTCGCGCGGCGCTTTAGTTTTGGTTTGACACCGAATAAACCAAAAAAGAAACCAGTCCAAAACCGAATATAACCGAACCGAAAATTTTAATTGATGTATGGCATGGTTTGAAACCGAACCGATGTATTTAATTAGTGTTTGATTTGGTTATGGTTTGACAAAAATAAAATCAAACCAAACCGAAAAAATCGAATATCTCTATACACATAAAAAAAGTTAATTATATATATACTTCTATCGTATTATCCTAACTAGCAATATGGATACTTTAAGCACACTAATTTTAGAAAACTACACAAGAATGAAGCACTTTTGAAACATTAATGGTTTTTATGGTTAATATAAAGTTTGAGGTACCAAATTGAAACACTCATAAAACTTGGTTACTATTGGGTGACATATTCCCCTTTTTAAATATCTTTCAAACTAATCACTTCTCAAATCAAGCATTGATGCATATTCGTGAGCAACTGAACAAGAGTTTGCCTACTTGATTCATATAAATTCACATATACTCAGCAAGAATGAAGTTGCAAATGTGTTTGGATGCTTGAAGATGGAATATTGAAGCTAATAAGGCTTCTGAAGACTTTTCTCGAAGAAAATTTATTTTATTTTGTTTTTATTTATTTTCGTTAAGTTCTGAAACTTTTTTATCTCTTAAATTTTGTTTGTTGATTTACTTGAGCACTTTGTGAGAAATTTTGATTTGTTAATTTTATTTGAAAATTTTAGCTTTTTATTTATAACTTTTAGATTATATTTTTGGGAAAATGTTTTTAATTTTATTGGAGTTCACGTGAATTTGGTTTTCTTGGTTTTAACCGAAACCAAACCGAATTCTAATTTGGTGTATGGTTTGGTTTTATCCGTTCTATAATTGGTTTGGTTTTGGTTTTGACTTTGAAAATTTTCAAACTGATGAACCCAAACCGTACAAGCCACAAACCTGAAAACCGAACCGATGAACACCCCTAACCCACCTGACGATATTTATCCTACTTGGGCTACTATTTTCAAAACATATACGGTTGCATGAGAACAACCTGATTTGAATTTTAAGAGGGCTCAAGAAAGTGAAGGAAAAGATGTGTAACAAGCTTTTGTTGTTTTGCAAGATCGTTGGGGTGTTATAGCACAACAAGCACATGCTTACCAAGAGAAATGGATATTTTACGTATGTATGGTTGCATCATATTGTATGACTTGATACTAAAAGATCAAAAAAATTAAATAAGTGAATTGAACGAGATATATGTTGGTCATGCAGCCAATATGAAATGTACATGGGTCGAGAGATGCGTAATGCATCGATGAAAACTAGGGTGGAATCCAGTCGTGTACGGGTTCGCGGGTTATTATGACCTCTACCCGAATACGGCCCATTTATTAATCGTGCCAAGAAATTGAACCCTAACCCAGACCTGCATAACATGTGTAACCCTTTGTGACTCGTTTAATCTTTTTAAGTACATAGGTCAAGCGATGAATAAGGCTGGTGGTTTGTTGATTTAACTAATCTGAATGCAAAAATAATATAAAAATCTAAAACACAATAAACATAACATACAAATAACAATACGACAATTTCAATGATATATGAGTTATAATCGTAATTCACTCATATTAAGTACGTAACAAAATACATTTAATCCAAATCTAACATAAAATACAAGTTATACATTTTATTTCTAGAGGCTTATAAATACTTTTTTTAGAACGGCGGCATTTTATTAAAGCTAGCAAAAGCTAGACGAAAGAATTACAAAGAAGCTGACATAGCTAAGGGGTTTTGCAACCATCCTATCCAACTTAAATTACACATAGGATTTCTAGATGAAATCTATAAAAAAGATTGAGAAACAATAGAATCCCAAAGCAACGCCTTCTTAAGAGGGGAATAAGATAAAACCAAGCGATTATGATAGTTCCATATAGACCACATAAGCGTCCCCCTACCCCTTCAATGAACGAGCGCACCTTATTAGAAACCTTCAACGAATCAAGCCAAGTGAACCAATTAAAAATGTTATCACAAAAAGGAATGTCCAACTCCCACCATTTAGCAAACAAATCCCACAAAGCTTTAGCCATCTCACACTAAAAGAAAATGTGGTTAACCGATTCTACGTCCTCCTGACAGATGGGACAAAGAAGCGAACCGACATCAATACCTTTCAAATCTAAATTAACCTTAGAAGGAAGCTTGTTGAGCGACAATCTCCACAAGAACATGTTGATTTTAATAGGAATACAACGAATCCAACGTGTGGCATTAGAGTCCACATCTAAGGTGCGAGCATCAACCAAAGAGCGCACAGAAGCAACAGAAAAACCATGGGAAACATCGAGCGACCATTTCCCAGAATCACGCTGATCAGTGAGAACAACATTCCCAATAGCAGCTTGCAAGGCTTCTAACTGAGAGGATTCGATACCTCCTCTTGGATGCCTCCTAAGGAAAACACTCCAATCATGAATAGGAACTCTATTCGCAACATAGCAGTCCTAGTTATTATCTAGAAGGTAGATGCGAGGGAATTTAGACTTTAGAGACTGATCACCGATCCAAATATCATCCCAAAATCAAGTGGAAGCCCCGTTTCCAATCTTTCTGATACAAAGAGAAAGAAGATATGTGCCTTTCAACTTAAGATTATGGATCGAGAATGGCACCCCAATTACTAAGGCCTGAACATCGAGAATTAGCAGCATTAATACCACCATCAGCTCCATAAATATTCTTGATGACACGAGACCATAGATCAGAAGTATTACTCAAAAACCTCCAAATCCATTTAAACAAGAGTATAACAACCCATAATTTTCATCAATGTAATTATCCATCTATTAAATTAGATGCAATTTCCATCAATGTAATATCTACTTATTAAATTAAGTACAACTATCTTCGAGGGAAATTTTTTGCTTTATTTCATGTCAACTATGTAACGTAACTTACATAGCAAACTAAACGAGCTCACGCAACAACCAATGCCAACTATATCTACGTTTATATCTAGTAAACATCCAAATATGTCAAGTCTATGTTCTAATATTATTTTTACCAAATACGTTATCCGTCTAACATACCATTTACAACGTTATTTCAAAACAAGCACTATACGTTAACGTTTATTCCAAAAACCCTAATTTCATGTAATGTTTTCATTTAAACCAAATGTACAAGATAATAAGGCATGTGTACAAGTATTATAGCACAACATTTGAATATAATTTCCCTCCAAAACCATGGTACAAGTCATTAAAGCTCAATGTACAAATCAATTAAGCATAGACTTCAAACTAACTCATTTTCCCTCCAAATTCATTCTAGTTTCTTACCACCACTTTAACACAAGGTACAACACTCAATGCACAACATCTTAACACTAATCCTAAACCCTAATCCACGTCCTAAATCCAAAAACCCTAACCCGAAATCAAAACCAACCCGTCACCCCTTTAACTAGTCTAAACTAGTTTAAAACCCATTTTAAATCAAGCAAGCACCTCAAGCTAGCACCCTACCATCACCTTGACATCATCATTACCCACCCCATGCCGTCCTTGCTTGCAACAACCCTTGGTTAGCTAAGTCAAAAAACCATCCTTGTCACCTCTTTGTCCATTCGCACCCCTCCACACCTCCACACCTTTCATAGCTAGTTTCTAGCTCTTCATACTCACCCTATGGCTGCCCTTAGTCACAACTCTAGCACCCTTGGCCACCACACCAAGTAAACTTGGTCACCAAGGGTGGTTCGACCCTATAAATAGCCGAGAGCCCCCCACCACTTCAAACACACCTCAAAATTTAACACACACTCAAATGGAGTTTTAAACAAGATCAAGGAAGATCAAGGAAGGAAGAACTCAGCCAATTTGAAGCCAAGAAACAAGAAAAGAAGCCATTGAAGTCGTTTTCTAGGCGTTCAAACCACATAAGCTCATTTCGACCCACATAAGCTCTAGTAAGCTCAAAAACTTGTTCCATAAGCTCATAATTTGTTTTAAATCTTTCATAAGATCTATAAGATCATGTGTAAACTCTTGTTTAAGCTCTTGAATCACAAACCCATGCGTTTTGGTTTTCCTAAACCAAACGAACCCATTTTGGATTTTTAAGCTCACAAGCTCTTTTCATAAGCTATTAGCTCATAAAAGCTACTTAATTTAGCTTATAGTAATAAGCTATAACCTGCAAAATTGATTTCTAAATCAAAAATATCAATATTATGGTTTTTGGACTAAATTCGCAAATGTTTTCATGCAAAGGGGTATATATTGTAAATTCTTGAAACTTATAACTAAAGGGGCTGAAAATGTAATTATCCTAAAGTTAAACTTCAGGGGTTGTTTTGTCATACTTGAAAGTTAAAGGTTTAAAGATTTTAAAAGTTATATTAAAAGGATTTACCTTGTAAATATATATAAACCAAGGGTATATATTGCCATTTTGCATTCTTAAAGGTATAATATGTAATATTTTTATATAAATTATAAAAATATATTTAAATATTATAAGACTATATTTTATTAAAACCCGACACATTTATCGTTATCATTTGTCGATCAAAACACTATAAAATCAATTATGTTATAAATATAACATAGTTTATCATCCACTAGCTTTTGAAGAAACTTAAAATGATAAAATCTTATCATTTAATCTATAACATATCACGTTACTATGGAGTTTCATGTGAGGGGTTTCATTTGGGTATACGTTTTGACGAGTTTGCTGGATTTACGATTTAAAGTGTCCTAGCTCCTCAAACGTTTACTACATGACCTCTGGATTATGATAGCCCGAACAGTGTTACGATGTTTTCATAAACTAATAAACTAAATTAACGTCAATGTTAAATAAAGCTTTGAAGTATAATCAAACTAAGACTTGACATATATTAACTCAGGTTGCGTGACAAAGCCGTTTAACACCATCTGAGTCACTTTTGACATCAATCAGATTTCCCTGAACTAAGGTGAGTTCATAGTCCCACTTTTACATGTTTTCTAAACTCCGTGGGGAGATACATGCTATAAACCATGAATACAAGTGTTTTTCCAACTGTATGCTATCCTGATATATTATTGCCTAAGTTTGCCTGCACTGCCAATATTTCTTAATCATGAACCATTAGTCACTTGCGAGTGAACGCGAATATTGTGGATAGATCTATCGGGGTGTGACGACTCCCGTTGGTGTGCCTATACTTTTGGTACCAATAGCACTATATTTGATTATAATGGGTAACTTTGGCAAGTTACCTTTCATGAGGGCTTAGGTTCCTCCCCAATGTCACTGCGGTGATTTCATGTTAACGTGTTGGTGTCATGAGCTTAAATGCAATAATACTGTTTACTATGATAATTGTAAATGCAATTACAATTATTACAAACTATGGGTGTATAACAACGTAACCCACTATTAAACTTGTATTCAACTATTATAACTTAAAACCTGTGAATTTCACTCAACCTTTGTGTTGACTTTTAAGCATGTTTATCTCATGTAACTGAGCATCTTATGGCACAGAGTGGCATTAGACATGAGGACGTCCAAACCTGTTATCATTCAACTTTATGTTTTGAAATGTATTTTGGGACCTCCGTTTGTAAAAACTCTGATGAAAAATGAATGATAACTTATCTTTTAAAAAACGTCTCTTTGAAGTCATTTTCTATTATTGTGACTATGATTCATGAAGTAATACCCCAAATTAGCTTCCGCTGCTATATGTCAAATATCGGGGTGTTAAACATGGTGAATGTAATTCCTCCCGATCATGTGGATGATGTACCCATTGTTGAGCCGAATCAACACGATGATGTTCCTGTTGTTCTCGAGCCTGTTTTAGTAGATGAAGAAGAGGACCAGGTAGAGGAAGAAATTGAGGAAGAAGAAGAACCTCAAGAAGAAGATGATGATATAGAAATTGACATCAAGGAAGATGAGTATGAGCCTTTGTAATCAATTCAGTTGTTTGTATATTCGATAATACGTTCTCGGTTAGTTTTAACCCTTGGCTAAAAGAAATTACTCTTGTATTAATTATGCGGATGTATGAAAGGCTAAATAACCCTATCGGTATTAGCCATTATACTTAAGATCTAAATATTTTTGTTATTGTTTATATCTCGATTGCCTAATTTATCGTTGTATGCTTGTTTATGTTTATCAATTTATACTTGTTTACGTGCTTTTGTATGCGACCTATCATTCAACCGGATCTAGTGATACAGACCAAGTAATCTAGATGCCAGGATAGCTCTCAATATAGTGATTTATACATCTATAATCATAGGATCACAAGTATTGTCCTTCTAAAATCGTGCTAAGGATACGCTTCTAGCTTAACTAGTTAACGGAAATTGCCTTTGGTTTATTGAACATGTTGACTAGTAGGTGAATCTAGATAATTCTACAAATAATGTTCTGATTTGATTGGATTGTTGGACAAGTGGACTACTAGTGTATAAATTGCCATTAAGCAGTAAGTGGGTAAAGTCTCTATGAGCTAGGGTTTAACAATATTACCATTGTTTTAATCCCTAAGATATATTATAATAAGGTAATAAGGATGCTTTATGCGGATGCTTTAATTGTGACAGAATTTATGTGTCTAGGTTTTAGGATGAAGTCCCGCCTAAGTTTAAGAATGATATGCCTCTTCGAGATAAGTAATCATTGCACTAAATAAACAAACAAACTTCTAATCGGATTAATGATGGCTAATACAGTTTTCTATCATAAGGCTCGACCGCTCTTTTATCTTCTGTTAATTTGCTTGCATGGATTAAAGTGTCTTGAATTGATTGTAGTTACCAACCAAACTCGTGCCACTCTCTTAGACTGAAATCCCCTTTTACCTGTTAGAATTAGGATTAGAACTAACATAGGATTAGCATAGGTTTGACTTAGATTAGAATTAACTTAGATTAGATAACCAAGATATAAATAAATTGAGAGATTTAACCTCGCTTTAAGTGTTCGACACCCTACTTATGACGAATCTACCACCGACCGGGTACATCGCCCGTTAAATTGTTGTTTTTGTTTAAGTCAGAAAAATATAAATCTAAAACTTGAATCATAAAAATATACACCATACAACGACACATCAGTAATAACCAAAATCACTTTTCCTTTGTTCCCTTTTCAAGCCGAAAATAAATAAGCCCTAAATAAGCTATACAAGGCTTTTAAATAAGCTAGATAAATATTAAGCTATATAGTATATAAATGTTATTCAACCATCACGTCCAAAATAATAAAATAGTCTTTCCTTGTGTCCTTTGTCCCTAGTTCGAACCCAACGAACACCCTTTTATATTTATTTTCAAATTTTAAGCTTTCGATTTTTAACAAATGCACCATACAACTATTCTCTATGCATCATAACATTAATAAAAGTACAAAAATATTTGAGAAATAGATGACTTACAAAGAGAGTTTTGAAAATGAGATTAAACACTAAACCGACAACCCAAACGTTGTTTTAATGAACCTACGCCTATTGGAATCAACCCGGAAACACTCAAACTCTCATGTTTTTTATCAAAGTTGGAAAAGTTATGCGTTTGTGTGTGTATGTAGATCGGACAGAACCAAGAGAGAAAATAAGAGAATGAAAACTATGAAATGTGTGAAAAATGATTAGGAAATGTGTGTTGAAAAGATATAAGACAAATGACTAGTACTAGGTTGGGACACAAGTGCTAAAATAATGCCTTGTTATCCCTTGTGGGTCTCGAAACTAGCAAGGAATCCAAAGGGGATCCTAGTTGCATTTTAGCTCTTGTCGGGTTACCAAATGATCAAATCTCATGATTTAAAATGTGACCCGTAGTTTCCTAGTATTTTTAATGTATGTAAAAATGTTTTCCCATGAACTTTGACTATTTACACTATAGGTTTTTGACTTAGATTTGATACGGACATTAATGGACGTGTCGAGACGCGTTGCTTGAGATTTTAAGCCGTTTGCGGGAAAGCTTCCTGAAGATTGATCAAATATGAATATAATCATCTATAATGAGATAATTAAAGAGAATATTAACATAAAAGATTAAGTAGATAATAGAATGAGTTGTGAAAATCCCAAAAATTGATTTGACCAGAATAAATTCGAAGGAGTAAAATAGAACATTATAATCTAGAAAATCGGCAAGGGTTACATTTTACCCCTTTTAAAAGAAATTTTGTCCCAAAATTTAACTATCACTAGAACTAAAAAGATAGGGGTGTTTAAGTTTCATTTTATCCTCACATTCCCAAGTAAATCTAGGCCCTCGTTTCGAATTCCATCAAACCTTAACGATAGAAATCCTACTCCGCTTCAGTTTCTTGAACTCCCTTTCTAAGATTTCCACTGGCTCTTCCATAAAGTTCAACTTAGCATCCACTTGGAATTCCTTGAAAGTCACGTATAGGGTTTGGTCGTCCAAACATTTCTTAAGGTTCGACACGTGAAACGTGTCATGAACATCGTTTAGCTCCTGAGGTAATTTTAGTCTATAGGCTACAAGACCGATCCTCTCAATGATCTCAAATGGTCCAACAAACCTAGGTGCTAACTTGCCTTTCTTCCCAAAGCGTACTACAATATCACACCTTTCCAAGGTGACACTTTGAGTAAGACATGATCACCTACACTGAATTATAAGGGTTTCTTTCTCGTATCTGCATAGCTTTTCTGATGATCACGTGCAGTCTTAAGCCTATCATTGATATGTGAGATCTTCTTGGTGGTTTCTTGCATGATTTCTGGTCCTATCAGTTGTCCTTCTCCC